>JASPKP010003667.1:17500-19305 GCA_030674155.1 Stramonita haemastoma
AGCGAAGAGATTGGAGGAGGGCAGTCAAAAGAAGAGATTGGAGGAGGGCAGTCAAGCGAAGAGATTGGAGGAGGGCAGTCAAGCGAAGAGATTGGAGGAGGGCAGTCAAAAGAAGAGATTGGAGGAGGGCAGTCAAGCGAAGAGATTGGAGGAGGGCAGTCAAAAGAAGAGATTGGAGGAGGGCAGTCAAAAGAAGAGATTGGAGGAGGGCAGTCAAGCGAAGAGATTGGAGGAGGGCAGTCAAAAGAAGAGATTGGAGGAGGGCAGTCAAAAGAAGAGATTGGAGGAGGGCAGTCAAAAGAAGAGATTGGAGGAGGGCAGTCAAGCGAAGAGATTGGAGGAGGGCAGTCAAAAGAAGAGATTGGAGGAGGGCAGTCAAGCGAAGAGATTGGAGGAGGGCAGTCAAGCGAAGAGATTGGAGGAGGGCAGTCAAGCGAAGAGAAAGGAGGAGGGCAGTCAAGCGAAGAGATTGGAGGAGGGCAGTCAAAAGAAGAGAAAGGAGGAGGGCAGTGTAGAGAGGAGAAGAATGTTTTATTTTATTATTTATTTTTATTTTATTCTTTTATGTGTATCAGTGTATATGTGAGTGTCGCATCATCCCTTTCTCTTTCTCTCTTCTTCTTTCTTTCTCTGTATGTGTTTTTTCTTTAAAGCTTCAGGAAGTGAATGAATTTGACTCACCCGGTGTGCCTGATTTTGATTGATTCTGCTGCTTCATTTCATCCCAGCAAGAGTACCCTAGATAAACTGAGCTTTCAATAACTATCAGATGTGTACTGATTCTTCGTTGGGAACTATGTTCTGATTATGCCGACTGAAGTGACTTGCCACAGTGATTATTTGAACTAACTCTGATGCTGTTTTCCTGTACCTGCATTGTTTTATTTTATACTCATTGTAAAGTTCTGACCTTCAAGGAGAGACTATCACTTTACTTAGCCGTGGGGTCTATACAGTGGTCGTAAACTCGGTTTAATCCTGGTAAAATGCAGGAAAGCATACATGATTTTGCATGCTTATGGGCTGCAAATGCTGAATTTAGCATTATGTGCAGTATACTTTTCATTGCTTTTTGCTTTATCTTACGTTTAATAGTGATTCTATTGTCAAATTCGTAATCAGCACGTCGAACGCTTTCCAACGATATGCCACAAGACCATATTACAAACTGTTTAAAAAAGATGGTAAAATCCAAATTTTATGACGTCATAAAATCTTTAAAAAAGTGACCTTCCGACACTTAGATTCCCCTACTTTTTGAATATGTTAATAGCTAGCTACTTTTCTATCCAATCATCGCAAAAGCATTACTATTACAATTAATTATTTTCTCAGCACTTTTTTTGCAAATATTGACTAGACTACTGGTGATTTTTTTAGTTTTCAGTCTTTTGATTGTTTTTGTAATTTCCTCCGTTGTAATTTCTTTATCTAGGAGTGGATTATCAGTTATTTTCATCGAACATTATTTGTATTTGCTTTTTGCGGTCTGGATCTATTTGCGGTTCTTTTCCAACAAGTGTTTTTAAGTGTTCAGTCCACTTACTGCTACTAATGTGATTTTGATGTTTCAATCCATCATCTTCACTTTCTTTTAATTTTTGTAAAGTTTTCCACAATATACTCGGATCTTCTTCAATGGCATCATGTAACTGCGATACTAACTTATTTTTGTAGAATTTCTTTTTATTTTTATTTAAGTATTATACTGTTTTCTTTTTGAAAAGTATTATTGTCGAAGTTCAATTTTATATGGGGTTCTGTTCATTGCATTTAGTAAAGATTTTACTTCTTTTCTCGTACTT
>JASPKP010003668.1:10000-12500 GCA_030674155.1 Stramonita haemastoma
TCTCTGTCTGTCTGTCTGTCTGTCTGTCTGTCTGTCTGTCTGTCTGTCTGTCTGTCTCTCTGTCTCTCTCTCTCTCTCTCTCTCTCTCTCTCTCTCTCTCTCTCTCTCTCTCTCTCTCTCTCTCTCTCTCTCTCTCTCTCCCTCCCCCCCCCCCCCCGTGCGTGAATGTGTGTGCGCGTGCGTAAGCACGCGCGTATGTGTATCCCCGTGCTCTTGTGTGTGTGTGCGTGCGTGTTGTGTGTGTGTGTGTGTGTGTGTGTGTGTGTGTGTGTGTGCGTGTGTGTGTGTGTGTGCGTGTGTGTGTGTGTGTGTGTGTGTGTGTGTGTGTGTGTGTGTGTGTGTGTGTGTGTGTGTGTGTGTGTGTGTAGTTCTTCAGTTTAACGTCCTTCCACTAAATAGTGATATCAGACATGTGTGAGTGTGTGTGTGTGTGTGAGTGTGTATGTGAGTGTGTATGTGCGTGCGTGCGTGCGTGTTTGTGAGAATGTGTGTGTGTGCGTGTGTGTGTGTGTGTGTGTGTGAGTGTGTGTGTGTGTGTGTGTGTGTGTTGCGCGCGCGCGCATGTGTGTGTGTGTGTGTGTGTGTGTGTGTGTGTGTGTGTGTGAGTGTGTGTGTGTTGAGAGTGTGTGTGTGTATTTGTGTGTGTTTGTGTGTGAGTGTGTGTGTGTGTATGTGTGTGTGTGTGAGCTTGAGTTTATATGTGAGTGTGCAAGCTTGCGTTCATGCGTGCGAGCGTGTGTGTGTTGCAAATATAATAGCATATAAAACAAAATGCTAAGGAGTACTGAGGGGGAAAATAATTTAACTGTTAGTATGATGTTGGACTATGGGGAAAAAAATCTACAACCAGTAAATGATAACAGTAGAACAGAACTATGCAATTAACTAACAATGGAACTATAACATGCAGAAAAAATTGAACTTTGGATATGTTTACACAAGATAATGAAGATAATGTAGATACGTGCACAAAGTAAGGAAAAAATTGAACAAGGGTAACTGGAGAGGTATACAGAACAAGACATTGAGGATTATCCTTAAAACAGAATGAACAATCACAGGAAGATACCAACTGGGCTTTGTAGGAGGCATTGAGAAATTTGACAGAGAAGTATATCATTGTTTAGGATGCTTTTAAGCGTTACAGATGATTCTAAAAGGAGCGGATCTTTCAGCGAACTAGAAATTATTTCTGTAATTATAGGACAACAGGTAAGCAGATGTCTAACACTAATTTGTTCTTCACACATGCACAGTGTATCCTATTGTTAGTTTTTGTTTACTTTCTTTTTTTTTTTTTAGCTTGAAGGGTTAGTGGGGTTTTTGTTGCTGTTTTTGTTCCCTTATAGTCCAAAACCATAGGCCTACTTGCAGCTAGGTTTTGTTGTTGTTGTTGTTGTTGTTGTTGTCTGTGTCTGTGTGTGCGTGCGTGAATGCGTGCGTGAGTGTGAGTGTATGTGTGTGTGAGTATGTCGCGCGCGCGTATGCGTGTGTGATTACGCTTTGACAGTCTATATTACAAAGTATTAAAGAGAACCGAGGGGGGGGGGGGGGGGGGGGAGGAAACAAAAAAAACCCACCCTAGCTGCAAGTAAGGCCTATGGTTTTGGACTATAAGGGAACAAAAACAGCAACAAAAAACCCACTAACCCTTCAAGCTAAAAAAAAAAGAAAGTAAACAAGAACTTAACTATTAACTAACAATAGGAACTCTCTGTGTGTGTGTGTGTGTGTGTGTGTGTGTGTGTGTGTGTGTGTGTGTGTGTGTGTGTGTGTGTGTGTGTGTATGTGCGTGTGTGTGTGTGTGTGTGTGTGTGTGCGTGTTCGTGTGTGTGTGCCCAAGCGCAAGAGACAGACAGGCAGACAGAATAAGCACATGCGTGCTTATTCCGTTATCCTCGATATAAATTTAAAGAATAAAATATTTTTTTAAAATTAGATTAAATTCACACACACACACACACAACAACAACAACAACAACAACAACAACAACAACAACAACAACAACAACAACAGCAAAACACGACGACAACAACAACAACAACAACAACAACAACAACAACAGCAAAACACGCACGTGTATACATGTTCAAGGAAACTGCGTATTTGATGAAGAATACCGGCCAACTCTCTGTGGGTGTTGTTTGCGCCTGATATACATGTATCATGTATGTATGCATACAAACATGTCCCTATATACTCTACCTACGTCTAGTCTGTGATGGTAAACATCTACATGCATGCATAAACACTGCGATGTAATGATAAGGAGAGTGGGTTGTTGACCATGTCGTAACTAAAACAACGCACGGAAGCAGACCATGTGGTTGGCATGTTGTCCATCCATCTGTGTGCGACGCAGGAGCGAATGAGAGTCCTCTGTCGTGTGCCCTTGTTATATAAAATGCGAGGCCACTGAAAACAAAACAAAAACAACACCAGCGAGTGCATGTAATGTAATACAATGTATCTAAGTACCTACATACGTACGTACGTACG
>JASPKP010003668.1:17500-19303 GCA_030674155.1 Stramonita haemastoma
TTTTGTTTTGCATGCAGTCCCCATGTGTATGCAGTTTTGTCAATTTTGTCATCCGCTCCCACCCGGCACACAATGGCCTACTCTTTCGAAAAGCGGAGCGGGTTTTAACGTGTGTGCAAGATATTCTGCGTAGTACGTTCGCACTCGGACCTCGGTTTACAGTCTCATCCCATCTTCTTGTTCAGTCTCTCGGGGCTGGGCTAGCTACATAAAACTACTACTATAGGGTTTTATTAGTATACATGTCAGGAACCTTCATCAGCATTGTGGAATGAGGGCTGGGGTAGTTTAGGTAGAGGGAGTTTGCATGAGGGGCATGGCAGGCCTACACGTTTGTTTGGCAAAGCAGATCAGAGAGATTGATGAACTGGTAGGCGCCAGCCATTCTTGGACAGTACTACTACTACTATACAGGTGGAAATGTGGAGAGAGAGAGGTTTTGGTTAGTTAAAGTTAAAGTTAAAGTCTGTCCCGAGCCATAAGGCTCATCAGGCCGGTGCTTATCCCGGTTTCTGTGGCGTTAAGCGACTGAGAGTCATAGACTCCCCCCTGGATAGGACGCCAGTCTATCGCAGGGTTAACCCCTAACTCAAGGTTGGTACCCCTTTTACACCTGGTGGGGTGAGAAAATAGCCGTAAAGTGCCTTTTCCAAGGGCACAACGCCATAGCGGAATAGCTGGGATCGAACCCGCAACCTTTAGATTACGAGTACAACGCCCTAACCACTAGGCCACAAGCGGCGGCTAAAGAGGTTTGGTGTATATATATATATATATAGAGAGAAGAGAGAGAGAGAGAGAGAGAGAGAGAGAGAGAGAGTATACCGGGCCCTGCAGCCGATTTTCTTGGAGGTGTGTTTATTTCAGACTGAATGTTTGGACAGTGGGTGGGATTGATCTCGCACGTGTGTGCGTGCGTGTGTGTGTGTGTGTGTGTGTGTGTGTGTGCGTGCGTGTGTGTGTGTGTGTGCGCGCGCGTGTGTGTGTGTGTGTGTGTGTGTGTGTGTGTTTTGTGTGTGTGTGTGTGTGTGTGTGTGTGAGAGAGAGAGAGAGAGAGAGAGAGAGAGAGAGAGAGAGAGAGAGAGAGAGAGAGGTGTTTCGGCAGTGGGTGTGTGTGTGCGTGCGCGCGGTGCGTGCGTGTGTGTGTGTGTGTGTGTGTGAGAGAGAGAGAGAGGGGGGGGGGGGGGGTTGTCGCTGTTTGGGCCTATTTCCAGCCTGTGGACTGTCTTGTAGGGGGTGAGGGGGTGGTGTTTTCAGACGGAACCGGGAAGAAATCTGGTCCTCTAAATTGTGGGGAAGGAAAAAAGTAATTAGACCCCAAGCCTGAATTTTCCCTGATGACAGCCCTATTGTATAATGTAGGCCATCCTCACATGCTGTTCTGTCGTCCATTCCTCTCTGTCTGTCTGTCCTCTCCTCTCTCTCTCTGTCTCCTCTCCTCTCTCCCTCTCTCCTCTCTCCTCTCTCTCTCTCCTCTCTCTCTCTCTCTCTCTCTCTCGGGGGGGGCGGTCACGAGAAGTGAAGCGGACAGGGGGTACATTTTCTGTGAGCAGCAGTAAAACTAGAAATTCATTCAAAATGCCAGTTACTGGACTTCCAGCGGCTGTGGAGAGGACCTTTTAGGCGCCCTGCTGACCGACAATGCAGTTTCCAGCTGGAAAGTGGCAGGAGAAGGGGACAGCGTGGTTTTGGTTTTTGTCTTGCGACTGAAACCAGTGGACACAACAGTGTCAAACCAACATGGCGGATCCAACAGTGAATCGCAGCACCACAAGCACAGTACTACAGGAAAAAATCGTTTTT
>JASPKP010003669.1:0-19301 GCA_030674155.1 Stramonita haemastoma
TAATCTGTTTTCAAAATACATACTGTAAGTGTTCCAATCTCCTTTTACATCAATATATTTTCTCAAACTGCAGGTATGAATGATTTCTCACTCCTTCTTTGTTGTTGAAAGTTAAGGTCATAAATCGTGTCTGGGAATTATTTTCATTAAAGACAGCACAACACAATCTGGTTTTGAAAAGAAGAGGGATCAAATGTCACAATAAAAGGACAGTTTAGGTAATGACCAGAATGGCTGAACTGGATAATCAGAACAGCCATACAGAAAAAAACGTCCTAATTTTCTATGCCTCCAGACATCCTTTTTTTTTCTTTCCAAATACTTTCCATTAGTAAAGCAAAGCTATTTCTTGAAAGCGGATTCATTTTTCTCTCTATAACATTGCACATCACTTTATCCCATCTAGGTACAATTTGCATAAACTACTAAAAAAAAAAAATTGAAAGAACACATGCGGAGCCAGATTTGTAGTCACAGGATATTTTGTTAGACTGAATTAAATGCAAGTGTGATACATGAATACTTGTGGTGGTTCACGTAAGGCATTAATGTAATGTTATTTATTGAGAGTGAATTATGTTCTTCAGTCTATGGCAGTAAATGATTGTACTTGGTTGACAATAAGGCAATGATGTGACCAGATCTATTTCTGAGTTTCTGATGCTAACAACAGAACATCAGTGCTTGTCATTGATGGCAAAGGCAAGACACAGAAACTGGAACATGCAGACAGCAATCCACCACTGCTCAAACACACAAAGCAGATCTTAAGCGAACGATGTACAATTTCCTGAGGGAGCTCTTTTCTCAAGGTTTCAAGGAAAGAACTCTACACAATCAACCAATCAAAGATTACAGGCAAATAACATTTTGAAAAAAAAATGTCAGCTTCTTCCACTCCCTCCCCCCCCACCCAATGAAGAAAATAAAAGACATACATACATATATGCATGCATGACCACATTACAAAACAAAGAGAAAAGTTCACTGCACGAATGCATGCACAAAGACAACATGAAAACGCAAAATCACCAAAACTTAAAAATGCAGCAAAGCAAATAAGGCACTACACTGACAACAGCATGTAAACTGACGACAACATTATATTCTTAGGAACACTTGAGTTCCCTACAAGGAGTCAGGACATTTACTGATAAACCCATAACCCATATCCTCATACAAAGAAAAGCTCTAATTAGAGAGTGGGGAAAAAATGGTTTAAAAAAGAAACTGACAGATGAGCAGGTGTAAAAATAAGGCAGAACACATTGATTCAGACTGAAAAGAGACAATAATGAAATACACCCTACCCACACTACATTCCTCTTTCTCTCTCTCACACACACACACACACACACACACACACACACACACACACACACACACACACACTCCAGGCACATACATACACACACACTTATTTGCTGCTTTCATTCTTTCAACACACTTACAACACTACACATAAAACAGAGATATAAACACAAATATCAAGAAAGGAGCTCTGGAAATAAGAAAAAAACAAACAAAATCTTCTCTGAGTTTATAATCTCCACTACAACATTGCAATCACAAACACAGGAGCTTGCAGAATGACATCATTCATCTGCAGAGTTTGAGAAATCATTTTCATGTACTTAAAAAAAAAAATTCAATGAATACTCAGATACACATTCATGCAATAAAAGCCTTTCGAAGAAATAAAAACTGAGAACTTGAACATAAAGTGCCTGCACTCCATGTTATTTAAAAATCCATAAACTCAGCATGACAAGAACATACTATACATGCTAAGACTTGTTTGCAATTTGTTGTCAGACGAAGCAGGCATATGCAACATATCTTGAAAAAAGAAAAGGAAAACCACACATCTTACAAGCCTCCCTTCTCTGAAAACTCAGAAAATATGCGATGATATATATATATCCTTACATACAATAGCAGAGCCCAGAGAAAACATCATGAATATATATGAATACTGAACATGTCACAGTATTGAATTCCAGTAAATAACTTTCTCATGGTTAAATGGTAATATAACAGTACATGTCATGCAAAAAAAAAAAAAAAGGTAATGATAATAAAACAAACACAAGATAAAAAAAGAAAAAAAGAACGAGCTGTTTTTCTGCATCTGGGTTTTTTTGGTACTGAACTAAAAGCAAGACACAATCTGACCAAGCTTTTTCCAAAGAGAAGGAAAAATTTGTACAATGACATCAATACTCTTAGACGACCACGTACAAGCCAGGAATGAGAATAAAGAGCTGACTGACAGTTTGTCAA
The DNA here is from genome assembly GCA_030674155.1 of Stramonita haemastoma. Classification (NCBI taxonomy): domain Eukaryota; kingdom Metazoa; phylum Mollusca; class Gastropoda; order Neogastropoda; family Muricidae; genus Stramonita; species Stramonita haemastoma. Next base: position 2,284 of record JASPKP010003669.1, read on the forward strand.
GAGTGAAAGGGAGAGAGAAGGGAGGAAACAAGGGCAGAGATAACTCTGAAGTTCACAGAATATAAACACAAATTCTCTTCTGCTTTCACAATATTCATACACAGCCAAGGTGCCAAACGACCTTGCATCATTACATAATCAATGAATGCAACAGGCATATGTATTTACAGCCCATGATACTGTCTTCCCTTTACACGTCATTTTATCCACCTTGTGCTTGAGATGGGTACCTCTCCACGTGTACAACTTTCTCTGAACCTCCAGCGAAAAAAACAAAACAAACCCAAAGTTCCAGTGTGGTTCTTTAAGCTCAGTCAGAGTACCTATTCATCACCTGGTTCAGGCTTTACAATTCAATATGGACACCTTACACATTCTTATGATGATGTGAGATATTGCAAGGATGATATCAAATTATATGCATAAAAGTCTTTTAAGAATGACATAAAAGATGATCTGGTTCTATCAGGGGCATCTCTCTTAATGATGTCACAAGCATATGTACACATTTCACATGAAGATCCTTACACACTTCGAATTTCCCCCCCCCCAAACCACCTAAAAAAATCGAGAATCAAAACCCTTGTGTTTCATCAATTTTATAAATATGATATTTTCTGTTATATTCTTTCGTGAACATGAAATTAATGAAAACTGGATGACAGGGAAATGAAATAAAACCTGTGTTACCGTTTACTTCCCCTTTGCTATACGATGATTCCAGGGGGAAAACTCCCTTTGTATTTTCTCTGACAACTCACATACTGTATGAGGGTAATATCTGCCATAAAGAGAAAGAAACTTGCTTCTTCACTTGGATGAAGGAGTGAACATGAGGCCAGCAACCAAACTATGAACACACCAACTTACACGAAATGTATGCTTCTTGACTTACTAAGCCTGTGAGACAGGTACCTACATAGGTGGGCGAAAAAAGGGGGAAAAGAACTTTGATGGGAGCGTAAGGGAAAAATTCATTTTAAAATGAATGTCTATACTTCAAATCTTTCCAGATTCTGAATGTGGCACAATGCAAGACAATCTTCCTTAATGTAGAGATGTGACAAAAAAAGCCTGTGATGAAGATGTTAAGAAATCCTTTGCTGTCGATGGCTTTTCAGCATCATTGTTTTCATTACAAAATCATAATCCCATTGTTTTTTGTTTTTTATTCATCTCCACTTCTCTTTGTTTTTCCGCATATAACACTAAATGAACACAGAATGACCAAGTGAGAGAACAACACAAAAAATACTCATATCTATGAGACAGTGTGTGTGTGTGTGTGTGTGTGTGTGTGTGTGTGTGTGTGTGTGTGTGTGTGTGTGTGTGTGTGTGTGAGAGAGACAGAGAGACAGAGAGAGACAGAGAGAGAGCGCATCTGCATGCATGCATTAAGTGTGTATTTGAGAGAAACAAAAAGAGAGAGACAGACAGATTCAAAGACACAAAAGACAAGACAAACAGCAAACGAGGGACAAAAAGCAAAAGAGAGACAGACAGACTGACAGGCAGACAGACGACCAGACACAGACAAAACAGCGCATCACACAATGGCCCCCATAGAACTCCTCCAATTCCCCAGTGTTTGCAGTCGGTCAGTGGAGGAGAGAGCCCCTCACAAGAAAGGGTTGTAGCCGGTGCCGGTGTTCTGTGGCTGCATGGGCTGTGCCGCGGGGTTCAGGGGCATCAGGGGGTCGGCAGTAACGTGCTCTGCGCCGGCTGGGAAAAGCCAGGTGCCGGGGCCATCTGGGTCATGGCGACCCGACCTCCTCCACTCCCGTTCTGGAAAGGGTTGTTGGAGCCTGATGCCGGTGTGGCAAAAGGGTTGTTACCTGCACAAAAAGGTGTGTGAAACTTTAGGAAGCCTGATGCTGGTGTGGCAAAAGGGTTGTTACCTGCACAAAAAGGTGAGTGAAACTTTAGGAAGCCTGATGCTTTAGGAAGCCTGATGCCGGTGTGGCAAAAGGGTTGTTACCTGCACAAAAAGGTGTGTGAAACTTTAGGAAGCCTGATGCCGGCGTGGCAAAAGGGTTGTTACCTGCACAAAAGGTGTGTGAAACTTCAGGAATATTCCATACACTGGCTTCTCTGATGCTTTGTGCTGGTTGATGAAGAGTGTGCAACATCTGTAGCTTGACAAAGGCTTTTTTTTATTATTTTGTGTTTCTAAAGGTGCAAAGATTCAGATTGACAGCATATTTATGTGAACCTGGAGCTTACCTTCAATCTTAAAAAGGACCTGACCTGTTCCAAAAGGAATTTTGCCCCTGGAATAAACATGATATATGACATGGGATATGTGTTCAGATCTTTTACTACCATAATGGTTCATCATGCTCATGAAATTTACTACAGTGCAGTCCATCACAGAAACTGAACTGAGACAACAAACCAGGACTAAGAGAAAACAACAACACAGAAACCAAAAAACAATTCCAAATCACCCCATATACCAAAAACTGTACATTAAAAGAACACCTTTCAAATCAGTTAGTTGACTATTACAAAGCTAAAACTAAACAATCATTCTTGCCTGACAGACACATACATAGACACACAGACATATATATATAGACATTCCCCTGAAAAAGAGCACAGGTACAAATGATGAGGGGAAGCCCAACACATCTTGAGGACACCAGCTTACCCTTTGCTGGAACATCGGCCACCACTCAGGTCCAGGTCACCAGGTTGGCATTGGCTCCCAAAAAATCCTCAGGTGACTTTCGGCGAGACGGGTCTGGCAGATTCTCCTGCATGGTCCCCATGTTCCAAGCATCTCCACTGGAACCACCGCCTGCAAGTGCATGACAGCACACACAAACACACACACTTCAGTACACAGATAAGCACTCTGTTGTTATAATACTTTTATGATCCACTGTTTCAGCCACCTACATATAAGTTAACAGAAGCTACTAACATACCTGCAGACATATACACACAAACACATCGGTGCACCGGTTAGTAGGCTGTTATTTTAATACTTTTTGTGATGCACTGTATGAGCTACTAACAGAAGCTACTAACATACCTGCACACACACACACACACAAAAAAAGAAAGAAAAAAAGGAGCTACAAACATACCTGCATACACACACACACAACACATTCATGCCCCCCCCCCCCACACACACACTCGTACATACACCCCCACTCACCCCACCCCCACCAACCACTCACCCCCTAAAAGGTCAAACTCATTGACAGCTGCTTGGTTTGCCACCTTGGCAGGCGAAGTCTCGGAGCTGCGTGCTGACAGCAGATCAAACTCACTGTCGATGGCTGAAGCTGCCCCTGTGCCCCCCGTGGCAGCCACCGGGGCGCCAAAGGCGTCCAGCTGAACCGTTCCAAAGCCTCCTTCACCGCTGCCTTTGGCTCCACCCCCAGACGACCACGGATCGTTGGAGTGATCTGCAAAATTGAGATTTTATATACAAAAATATATATGAGAGAGAGAGAGAGAGAGAGAGAGAGAGAGAGAGAGAGAGAGAGAGAGAGAGAGAGAGAGAGAGAGAGAGAGAGAGAGAGAGAGAGATCTAAAAATGATGCTACCCAGATATTTTCTTGCTATAAGAAAAAAAAAACATTTTGCAAAGCCTCTTACAACACTATCCAACTGAAAGTGATCAACCTGAAAATCTAGAACCAGAACAATACCAAGTCAGAAACATATATGTACTTTTTATTTGCTGCAGGAGTTGTCAACTTTATGTACATTTTTCTTAACTGTTGCAAATTTAAAAAAAAAAAAAAAAATCTGAAAAGTAAAAAGATTTCTTTTACTTTCTAAGGTCAATTTCCATATGAAACAAAAATTTTAAGTACTTTTAATACAAGGATGATGAAGATGACAAAACAATGGAGTTTTGGAAGTGCATGTGCTTTGAGACTTCGTGACAGGGCTGTACTCTATGCTATCTATCATAAAATGTCCTGGCATCAACCGGGCCCCAAGAGTTACAGACACCTGCAGTGTTGGTGTGGTAATTTGAGCAACACTCTCAAACTCATGTTCAGAAAGTGGATGAAGCTCAACTGTGTGGTCCCAGTATTTCTAATGAGCGCAAAGCACACTCATTCTGGATAGGAGCCGGCCAGGGTAAAAAAAGAAAGAAAAAAAAGCATACGACTCTTACTGGATTCAAACCTGTAAGTAACCTTAGCTGTTAACCACTGTGTTCAGGCAGCCATTCCTTACTTGGGAAGAGGAGACGAGGGAAAAGGTGGGTTTGAGTATGAGCCTGAATTAAATATTATTGTCAATTTTCTACACACACACACACACACACACACACACACACACACACACACACACACAGTCTCTCTCTCTCTCTCTTTCTCCCACCTCCCTCCCCTGCACCCAGACACAAGACTCCCACGCACCAGTGACGGACACAGGAGGAGTGGACCTAGCGGAGCTGGCCACAGGCATCCCCCAGGGGTCCACAGGCGCTGCTGGGGCAGGGGCTTGAGATGCTACAGCAGCAGCAGCAGGAGTGGGGGTGGTGCGCGCTGGTGGCGTACTACTGGCCTGTGACCCCCAGGGGTTGGACACAGGTGGGGGTGGCCCAGGGAGAGGGGCTCCCCAGGGGTCCTTGGGTGCGGGCTCTGGGTTGTTGAGAGGCATACCCCAAGGGTCCGTGTTGGAGCCGGCTGGGGCAGGGGCATTGGAAATCCCCAGGTCCAGTAAGCTTTCCGTCTGCTGCGGCTGACCACAAATACTTCTTTTATTTTTTTTTTTTCATGCCTCTGTTCTATCACCATTTTTCAGTACTTAAACAAAAATCAGTACAACAAAAAAAATTCACACATTGCTGATAATGAAAGTAATGATGTACACTTGATGCAAAGTGGTAATCATCAGACTCAACATAATTCTCATTGTCAAAAGGTTTTGCCAAACTTAACTGGTGAAATACACACCACACTGCAGGTGAAGACCAAAAGAATGTCCAGTTACTATCTTCTACAATTCAGACATGTTACCTTAATAAGTGAAAGAAAATGACAGCAACAACATCATCACCACCATCAAACACAAACTTCTTAAATGTTCATTTACTTTCCCAAATTGCATTAAAAAAAAAAACTTTTCCCAACAACTCAAGTAACTACAGATTTTTTATAAAAGAAATAATAGGTCTTTGCGAAAAAAAACACACCCAAACCTTTTATTAAAAAAAACAACTATAACAAAACAGAGGAAAAAATACATAGACATACAGACTGACTATCACACATACACACACACACGCGCGCACGCATGTGCGTGCACACACACACACACCACACACACACACACACACACACACACAACACACACACACACACACACACACACACACACACACACCACCCACCCCACCACCCACCCACCCACCCACACACACACACGCACACACTCACACACACACACCACACACACACACCACCCACCCACCCACACCCACAACCTCATCACACCAGCACAGGCAAAGGCTAGGGCAAAACATTCAACACACACACCCCCACCAACCTTGGTGTCAGAAGCGTGCTTGCTCTCCTCTAGGGCCATCTGCAGCTTCAGCTCGTCCGACTGCAGCTTCTTCACCTCCTCCTCATGCTCCTCCTTGCTCAGGGCCAGGGCCAGCTGCAGCTGCAGCTCCTCCTCTCCTGGGGACGACGGCCGCGCGTTCTCCATCTCTGTCGTCAGGTCACCCCCGCTGCTCGGGGATGCTGAAACAACCACAGGTATTTAGATGGATGGCTTGATGAAAAAAAAAGCAATTGCACTGCTTATTCGATGTACCATCTGGAAATAAAAGTTTGACTTGACTTGACTTGAGGGTGTCTTTTGAGCCCTCCTCATAAAAATGTTGTCCCTTGAGGCTCCTATGTTATTTTATAAATAGCATACCCAGGCCATCTGGAAATTTTGTGCTGGAAAATTTTCCCTTTCTGTCACTCTTACTGTTTCGGTCTTTTCACTGATAATAAGTGGAAACAATATCAGAAAATGAACTTTTCAGCACTTTGCTCATCTGTGCCAACCATGATCACAAAGGTCCAACTACGAAAGTTATTTCAGATTCAGCAAACTAATATTATTTTCTGATGATTAATTACTTCTTTTTTTTAATGAAAATCTACATGATAACTTACAGTCATTGTATCCAGAGCCATTGCCCACATTGTCTGGGCCACCACCGATGGGGGGAGAGTGTGCTCCTGGGCTACTTCTGCCCAATCGCACCTGAAACAAATCATGGTCATCAGTTAGGTCCTTCATCAATGAATAGTATGTTGACTTGTGGGTTGGAAACTAATCTGAGATGTGTGTGTGTGTGTGTGTGTGTGTGTGTGTGTGTGTGTGTGTGTGTGTGTGTGTGTGTGTGTGTGTGTGTGTGTGTCTGTGTCTGTGTCTGTGTGTGTGTGTCTGTGTGTGTGTGTCTGTGTGTGTGTGTGCACGTGTGTATACCGTGTGTGTGTGTACTAGACCTTTGTAGCAGAAGCACTTCCCCATTAGCAAGATGTTCAAAACAAGAATGTGGCCTGATAGCACAACAAAAATCTTAACTATACCATATGAACTATCGTATTAAAAGTATTATATGAAGAAAAGTTCTTCTGTGTTAAAAATTCTATCCAAATAAGCATGATGATATACCTGGTAGGAAAAAGAATAAACACATTTTTGATTACAACCTAATTTATGAAGTTCTACCCATTCAAATTCCACCACTTTTCAAGAAGTTAGAAATAAAGGGTTTAACAGGTTTCGGAGTTTGTACAAAATATTTTGTAAAAGACAATAATCCCATTATGGACTTTTTCCAAATCTGAAATGTTCTCCCTAGAATGAACTTCAGGATCTTTTTCAATATTTGTTATCGTGGAAGATAAAGGAATCCTTGACAACTTCTTATAGTGTTATATAGGGGGAAAGCCTTTCACAGCAGTCTTGTGGTTATTTTCATTAGGTTATAAACTTTCAAATTTATGTGCATACATTCATGTACACATGCAAATATGCATGCATAACAACATTCATCAGTTCATGTGTGTCAGCAAGACAAAAGGGTGTGCAAACACACTCCTTCCCTAATGATAATATTGTAGTGACTAGTCTTTAGCAGTTTTCCAAAGTTATGACGGATCATATTCATAGTCTCTTACTTTTCCAGTGGGGGTAGGGCCTGGTCCAGAGCTGCCTATCCCTGCTGAGTTTTGCGCAAAGCGTTCCTTTGCCTTGATGGCTTTGGCACGCTCGTTCTTCAGCCTTTCATCATCAGACAGCAGGGAGACCAGGTGCTTGGCTTTCTCTCGCACATTCAGCCCTTGATCTCTGTTGTCCACATCAATGTGCTGGAAAGACGTCAGTGTCTTGATGGCATGGAAATTCTCCTTGCACTGCTGGGCCACTTTCTCACTGCCTGTTTTGATGATATACTCCAGTAGCGTGAGGGCTTTGTACACATGGCGCCAGTTTTTGCCATCATCGTTCAGTCGTTTCCAGACCATCTGCATGATTTCTGTGAAGGCCACCACATTGTAGGTAAGGTCTGACACTTCTGACATGAGAGTGCTTGAAGGTCCCCATGGATCATTGGACGTCGCTTCTCGAACCTTGACCTGAGCCTCTGAGTAGTTCTTCACCACATTTTTCAGTGTTCTGCGAATGGGTGGCATTTTGACAATGTTTGTGATACACCGTTCAGTTTTTGTACTAGATTAAAACACCACAAATGAAACTGCTTCGAGTGTGAAGTCTCAAAAAGACATCCCGATTGTCAACACCAGTGCAAGTGTGGTAAAGGCTGAAACACAAGATTCAATACAATAATCACGATCACTACAGCAGAACAATTGATACAATATTAGAATTGATAATATGTGCAAAAAAAAGCCTTAACCACTTAACTGCTGAATGCAAGTGCAACCTTTAAGCCAGGGAATAAAATTCTTATGTACCACTTGCTATGTTCATGTCCCTTACAGTAGCACTCAGATATTACTGTATAAAACTGAATAATCCTGATAATCTGCCAAATGACAGTACTCATATCATAGACTGCTTTCAGGCAAGCTCAAAGCAGTTAGGTTAGCATGATATTTTGCTACAAAAATATGTCAGAACTTTTTTTTTTTAAATATATGAAAATACACTTTCTTTATACCCACTGTCATTCTGAGTACCCCCCATCTCAATTGCATCACACATAAGTTGAGGCAAAATATCAGTTGAGTTTTTTTATCTTCACAATCTCCTGGATTAAACAAGATCGTTTTCATCAATGTCAGCCTCATCTAAAACCTCATTTGCCACTTCTTCAGCTGTGTTAAGTTACTTATGCATTCAATGACAAGAGTTAGTCATTTTGAAGAAGCACAGTCCAAGCAATCATGCAAAATATGAGCTAAAAAAACTGTTTTCGCCACGTTTTTCAGCTAGATGTTGCCAAGCAACAGAAGAGTGATCATTAATTTTTGAGAGGTTTCCCTTTAATAAAAAAAAGAAAAAAAGTGTAATATATAGTCATCAGGGAAGCTAGCTTCTTCACACTGAGTCATTAACCAGGAAATTTTCCAGGGTGTAGGCATATAGAGTGCACATTTTGCCACAGAAAGTTTCTGGGATGCAGCAGTCGAGGGGTTAATAGATTTTTTGAAAATGTAATACAAACCACTGTACTTGAACTACTTCTAATACTGTTATTATGATAATCATGTCTTTAGCTAAAGCTATTTCAACTTCAGCAACTGCTAGTATAATATGCAAAACATTAATTCATAGATAAACTCACGACAACATTTATCAAAGTATGATGTAAGCACTGTCTTAGCTCCAGCTATCTATGATGAGTTATCTTCTTTAACTCCTTCCCCTCCTCTGCATCCCTTTATCACCCCTTTTCTTTACTCATGTACAATGACATCAAGCTACCAACAAGAAAAAGTGAAAGAATAATACAGAATATATTATAAATAAATAATACTTCATCTACAAACAATCCACATGGCAACTCTTGACATAATTCAACTTCGAGACAGGCTAGTTAGAAGTACATTACTATTAGTTATTACCACCATGGCATGTAGTTTGCTTTTCTTTAATTTTCTTTTTTTTCTTCTTTTTTTTTTTACATCTCGTCTCTGTGTGCATGCCGCTTTGTAATATTATAAATCGGTACACAATGGCTGTACTCTTTGAAAAAGCAGGACATGTTTTAACATACATGTGCACAACCCGTATCAGCTTATGCCACATAATTTTATCTCCTTTTTTTCCTTCAATCCTAAGCTGATTTAGTGATTATGAATTACATTTAATTTTTAAGATGTATTTATAACTTCTCTGCTTACTGCTACCTGACACTGACATAAATTATGCCAGTGCCACCATAGTATGTGGTTTTAAAACAACTTTTTATCTTAATTTCTTATCCTTTGATTTCGAGGATATTGGAATAAGCATGTAGCTCAGTAGATTTGGTCATCTATTCAGATTCCCACTGGCACTCATCAAAAAACCTGAACAGGTTTATATATATACATGTGCACAAGATGCTCTGCATATGTTTGTATACAGGACCTCAGTTTATTCTCTCATTCTGAACATTAGACTTTTGGGGGCTGTACTGATGTTAAAGGAAAAGGTAAAGGTGTCCCATAACCTTTGGGTTATAACCTTTGTTGTAGTAGGGGAGTGAGGCATCACCATTTACAGCTGGGTGAACTGGGGGGACTGTACTGATGCCAAGGCGCACAAACGGTCAACCATCCAACTGGTAACCACAATGACACTGCTTAACTTGACTGGGGGAAAGCGAGCGCTCTGAACACTTAGCTTAGCTATCCCGCCCCCTTACTGATGTTAACTCCAAACAACTATGTAAAAATGATGTATAAGTTCTCCCGAACTAGCCACCAATCATGCATGGCTGGGAACCTAGATCCAGAGACTGTAACATGGTAATACAAAAGACAAACTTTCTTCAGTATTAACTACAAGAACTGAATACCGTATACACTGTTCTCAATTGCTAAAGTAAATTCAAAAGTCACCGTGTGTATGTCATTGTGTCAACAAATTGAACAATGCGTTTCTGTTTCAGTGTTTACTGTTTGTGTGTATGCATGTGTCTGAAACATGTGAGCCTCATATGTTAACGATTAACATTATTCTGACTGATTGGGTTTAATGATAACTAAATATGCTCTGCCAGATCATAATAATAAGACGAAACAACAGTGAGTAACCTGACCAAATTTATCAGTGTCATCGTCGCGATCTCTTTCACAGTTCCTTCAATTGTAAAAAATACCCGTGTCTGACTCACTTCCTTTGAACATTCTCATCAAGATCAAAAAGCGTTTGTTATGTTTATACCTAAAAACAACGAATACCCAGCCTGTCCTGTCCAATCGTAGTTACAAACCTTTGAAAAACTTTAAAAATACGTACCAACATTCGCTTTTCGGAAGACCTTGTCGGATGATGCACACCTTCATTAGCTTATACTTACAGCAGCTGTGCTACATATACACGGACCCAGCTTTACATACAGGGATATATGTAGGTATACACAGCGCAGTACTATCATCAGTATCATGTCCTGGATAGGACAAAGGTGGTTTGTTTATTTATTCCTTTGTTCTTTTATTTCGAGAATAATGGAATGAGCACTCATGTGCTTTTAATTTTTTTTTTTTTTTTTACATCCAGTATGTATGTATGGACAGAACAGCTGGACAGAATACTGTGAGGGATTGTATAACTACCCACTACGCCCAGATACCAACATAGTTTCCAACAAACCCCCTGAACACCAAGATAAAGACCCACCAATACTAAGGTGTGAAGTAGACACAGCTATTAAACAATTGAAGAAGGGGAAGTCCCCTGGAATCGATAACATCCCAGCTGAACTCATAAAAAATGGAGGGAATGAAACAGCAAGGCGATTCACAGATCTTTGTCAGAAGATCCACGACACCAAAGAATGGCCAAAAGAATGGACACAGTCTCTTGTAATACCCCTGCCAAAGAAAGGAAACCTCAAGCAATGTCAGAACTACAGAACCATCAGTCTCATAAGCCATCCTAGCAAGATCATGCTGCAGGTAGTCCTCAACAGACTGAAAAACCAAGCAGAAAAACTCCTGGCAGAAGAACAAGCGGGCTTTAGACCAAAACGCAGCACAATGGAACAAATTTTCAACCTGAGAATTCTGATAGAGAAGCATCTCCAACACCAAAAAGACTTGTACCACAATTTTATAGACTTCAAAAAGGCCTTTGACAGGGTATGGCATGACGGCCTCTGGCAAGTACTCAGGCACTTCAACATTGACAACTGCCTAATTGAAGTCATCAAGGCTCTGTACGAGAATGCAAGAAGTGCAGTTTTCATGAACAACCACGTGGGCGAGTTCTTCAAGACCACGGTTGGAGTCCGCCAGGGCTGCCTTCTCTCACCTGTACTCTTCAACCTCTTCCTCGAAAACATCATGACAGAGACACTGCAAAACCACCACACTTCCATCTCCATTGGTGGAAGACCCCTTTGCAACCTCAGATTTGCAGATGACATTGACCTCATGGGCAGCAGCAAACAAGAACTGCAAATCCTCACAGACAGTCTAACAGACCGAGCGAGCGCATACGGCATGGAGGTCAGTACAGAGAAATCGAAGATCATGGTCAACAGCGCGAGTAATGACAGCACGGAAATAAAGATGAATGGAGAAATATTGGAAGAGGTGAGCCAATTCAAATACTTAGGCTCCATCCTAACAAAAGATGGCACATCAAACAATGAGGTGAAAGCTCGCATTGCAACAGCAACATCTGCTCTAGTCAGACTCCAGAGGATCATCAGAAGCAACAACATCAGCTTCTGCACCAAATACCACCTCTACAAATCCCTCGTAATATCTATCCTCCTATATGGCTGTGAATCATGGACTCTGACAGCAGAGTTAGAGAGAAGAATCCAAGCATTCGAGAACAAGTGCCACAGAAGACTCCTCAAAATATCATACAAAGAACACAAGACCAATAACTATGTGAAAGAAGAAATCAAAAAGCGTGTGGGCCCCCAAGAGCCTTTGCTCTCCACCATAAAGAGGAGAAAGCTGATGTGGTTTGGTCACACCACAAGACACAACACCCTAGCAAAAACCATCTTGCAAGGAACAGTCGAGGGCAAAAGAAGAAGAGGCCGCCAAAAGAAATCATGGGTTGACAACATCAAAGACTGGACTGCCCAACCCCTGCAACGCCTCCTACTAGCCACACAGGATCGTGAAGCATGGAAAAAGATCTCCGTTGCGTCTTCTCTCATGTCCCCCCTACGTCCTTTGGGACATGGGACTGAGTGTGAGTGAGTGAGTGAGTGATGTAGGCCTATGTATGTATGTATGTATGTATGTATGTATGTATGTATGTATGTATGTATGTATGTATGTATGTATGTATGTATGTATGTATGTATGTATGTATGTATGTATGTAATTTTGTACATTTTGGTATGACAGTGTTGTGGGGGGGGGGGGGGGGGGGGGGGGGGGGTGGACTGATAATGTGTCTCTTTGAAAATCTTTAACTTGAAGCTGACCATAACTGACGTGAATGCTGGTTTGTAACAATGTTAATATAAAGAGATCATGTTCCTGCGACTGGTAGTGACTAAATGACCAAATGACTAACTGACTGACTTACTGATGATACTGGTGGGAACGGATGACAGAATTTACAAAAACTGCATACACACGGGGACTGGATGTGAAAAAGCACACGAGTGCTTATTCCATTATCCTCGAAATAAAAGAATAAATAATTAAAAATAAATAAATAAAATAAAAATGATAATGTAAGCTTGTGCATCTCAAAGAAAGATTGTTTTTAACTCTGATAATTTGTATCCGTATGTGTACCACTCTCTGTCATGACAGATTTCTCTGCATGAAATTCAAGTTGCTCTCTACAGGGAAAACTCGTCACCATAAGTCCAGTGCTGCCCATGATCCCCCCCCCCCCCCCTCCTCCTCCATTCTCCTTGCCCCCTCCCTCCCCCCTAAATCCCCCTTGTCTGCATGTGTGGATGTTTTCCTGTAAGAGTGGAGCTTTTTTTTTTCTACAGAGTTGGTGTAAAATCTGCATTGTCTTCAAGCAGAGGATCAGCACACAGATCGGACACCAACATCAACTAAAGTTATGTGATACAAGAAATACTGTTGCCAAGTACGGAACCAGCGTTGTTTCCATTTTCCCATTTCATGTGATTTAAACAAACAAAAAAACAACAACATATAAAAACAAAAAAGAACACACACACACACACACACACACACACACACACACACACACACACACACACACACACACACACACACACACACACACACACACACACACACACACACACATCCTTCGGATGAGACTATAAACCGAGGCCCCGTGTGCGAACGTACGTAGAACATCTTGTGCACTCGTTAAATCTTGTTCCGCTTTTCGAAAGAGTAGGCCATCGTGTGCCAGTGGGAACAGATGACAAAATTTATAAAAATGCATGCACACGGGGACTGGATGTAAAAAAGCACACAAACGCTTATTCCATTATCCTCGATATAAAAGAACACACACACACACACACACACACACACACACACACACACACACACACACACACACACCACGCACGCACGCACGCACGCACGCACGCACGCACGCACGCACACACACACACACACACACACACACACACACACATACACACACTTTCTTTCACACCATGATAATTATCACATGCTGCATTTTTTTCTTTGATTTACGTTTGATCTCATTATCTATATATAAAAAAAACAACAAAAACACAGGCACAACCTATCCACTACTAGACTTAAAATCACATACCATAAGTTGGGGGAGGGGGTTGTTTTATTGGGGGAGAGGGGTTGTTTTGTTTTGGGGGGGTTACAAGTGTTGGTGTTAAATCTGCCATCAATCTTCCAGCAAAAGATAAATGCACAGATCTGTCTCCAGCATCAACTAAAGTTTTTTTCTCAATCAATGTTAATCACATGATGAGCTTTGTTTCTTTTTGCTTTCACATTTCATGCGATTTTAATCAGAAAACAGGCATTGAAAAATAATAATGAAACAAAAGAAAAGAAGAAACTTCTCCCCATGTACTGTACACAGTCTTTTTTTTTCTTGGGGTGCGTGTTTAATATTTAAATAGTGAGCACTTACTTGTTTACAAAGAGCTTGCTTGTGGGATGGGTCAATGTCCGCAGTTAAATATTATTCTGGGTGATAAGAAGTCGTTTTGGTTTTGTTGTAAAATTAAAATCTGCTTGTAGTTCTTTCGGTTTTTTTCCCCCCCAGAGCTTTACATATTTTTGCTGTAATTGGCATAAAGCAATTTTAAGCCTGCTTTTACTAAGTGTTGATTGATTGCTCTAAAAGTGTTCTAGCAACAAGTTATGAAAAATATTTTTAACAATCCATATGGAGGAGCTTTAACTATGTTCTTTCGGTTCACAATAACATTGTAAATCTTTGTATGTAAGTAGGCTGCTCTGATGTACATCTAAGAAATGTAGGCATCCTTCAGCCTTGAAAGGCTATGTATTTGCGCTCTAGGTGTTTATTTTGGTACAGCGTCGGGTTAGGCTGGCCAGTCTGACACGGGAATGAGTCTCTATGGCAGAGAGCACAGATGAAGTCTGACGCTGGTCTGTCTGTCTGGTCTGCAGCCTTTCTTCTCATTCTCTTTGCCTCGAGCTGCTGAGCAAGTGTCTCTTCGAACTTAGAGAGATCTTTTTGCACAGTCTGTCTCCAGGCTGACCGTTTGAGGGCTGTTGCTTCCCAGTTGTTTCTGGACGATGTTCAAGGTTTCCAAGTCCCTCTTGCACGTGTCTTTGAATCGCAGCTGTGGCCTGCCTATGGACTGTGACATGCACCCCCCACCGGAAACCTCAATTCTGGCAGTGTTGGCAGATGCAATTGAATTGGAGTGTAATCCCACAACTGATTTACAAAATCTCAAATGTTTTTTCACGTAAAATACTGTTTAGAAGAAAGGCAATTTTCAAAGAAATCGGAGACGTTTACGTTAAATAAGATAGAGGTATTATTTTCAACCCAAGGAAACCAACTTTCAGCCGTGTAGGGCCTATGTTGCTATAGGCATAACCAATGAATCTAGAAGCTGCAGTTTTGCATCCCAACGAACGTTTTGTTCTCTGATGACATGTCCAAGTGAGTGCACCGCTTTTTTTGCCTGTTTAGCTACATGTTCATGGGCAAAGTGAAATGTTCCCGCTTTTTGTGACTTTCTATTTTTGTTCCTTGGCTAGAGCTCCAGGTTCCCAATGGTGAAATTTTTGCATATGCAACTTAACCGTTGCTCAAGCCCCCTGCCCCACCATTCAGGTAGCTGTATTTGGACTTTGGGGATGGTGTCTAAATACGACACATGTGTGTATGCATTTAAAAAAAAAAAATTGTTATCTGTTCCTTACCAGCGTAAAAGACCTACTCTTCCAAATGGCAGTTAGCATTGTAAAGTGTGCTGAAGACGTTCTGCTGCGATCGCACATGGGGCCTCGGTTTATAGTCCCATCCAAGGCTTGGACATTCTGAAAGGTACCATTGCTTATTATTTTCTGCTTCAATTAGACTTTGGTGAGTTCTTGAAGTTAGGAGGCAGGAACAGTGTCAGGAGTCTGCAAAAATATTGATACAGGAAAAGAAGGCAAGAGATTTGGAGGAAAGTGTGTGGTGAGGATGAGCTTGACACGGTAATCCATAACTACTCCATCCATGAATATCAGCTTTGTGCAGGCACTCTGCTCTGTGCTATTGTGTGAAACCACTTGCAGTAAACAGTGCAGTCTGCCAGATGACTACTGGTGAAAACTTAAGGACATTCGACCCAGGCCAAAAATGTTGTCATAATTGTGTATTGATGAAAGCAAAGTGCCAACATTGAAATGTTATGGTGAGATTGCCTTCAACCATGACAAGCTCTTAGCATAACAATCTTTTCATAAAAGAAAATATCGTCTTCAGTCAGAGTATGGTTGCCTATATGATGAGATACTTGAAAAAGAGTCACACACAAACCTTTTCGGCCATTGTGTAGTAGTTTATGACCTCACAGTGATTTCCAGGTGGGATGACTAGAGTCAGAGTGCATGTTCTGGGTGACCCCAGGGTGGTGACCTGGGGAATGTACAACAACAACAAAAAGTTTAATCTAACTAGCATAATCTGATGCAAACAACTAGTGGTATAAAGAGTTTCCAATGCAAACACACATATAAACACCTTCTATACCTCTCTCTCTCTCTCTCTCTCTCAACACACAAGATATGGTTTGAGTTCCCTTTATTGCTCCATGTCTTGTCAGTTGTATATAACAATAAGATGGAAGTAAAGAAGACAAAAATCTCTGCACCAATGCCAAAATGTAAACTAATAATCATTATGTAGGCACTAAATGTCTACGCATGTACCTTGATTTGTTATGTTCACAAAGTCAGTGGTTTTGAGCATGTGATATGCGCATGTAGCTGCTAGCATGGAATGTGTGTGTGTGTGTGTTTGTGTGACTGTGTGTGTGTACATGCATGCATGTATGCATTTGTGTGTGTTGCATGTGTATGCACACAGGTGGGTGAGAGAGAGATGTGTAAGTGTTTGTGAGTGTGAGTGTGTGTTGGTTGCTTGTATGTGCATGTGGAGGTGAGAGAGAGAGAGAGAGAGAGAGAGAGGAGAGGAGAGAGAGAGAGAGAGAGAGAGAGAGAGAGAGAGAGAGAGAGAGAGAGGAGGTGTATGTGTGTGTGTGTGTGTGTGTGTGTGTGTGTGTGTGTGTGTGTGTGTGTGTGTGTGTGTGTGTGTGTGCCCACATGCGTGCATGCACATCAATTATATCAATGATCAATTATATGTACCTAAAAGGCAAAGGAACCTGAACACAATATTGCATAACACTGAACACTCCAAACAATAGGACTCAC
>JASPKP010003670.1:0-5000 GCA_030674155.1 Stramonita haemastoma
CCATATTACAAACTGTTTAAAAATATGGTAAAATCCAAATTTTATGACGTCATAAAATCTTTCAAAAAAGTGACCTTCCCACACTTAGATTCCCCTACTTTTTGAATATGTTAATAGCTAGCTACTTTTCTATCCAATCATCGCAAAAGCATTACTATTGCACATAATTCTTTTCTCGGCACTTTTTTTTGCAAATATTGACTAGACCACATAGCAAAAGAGTTAACTAATGATATGCAGAGAGAGAGAGAGGGGGGGGGGGGGGAGAGATAGATAGACAGACAGACAGACAGACAGACAGACAGACAGACAGACAGAGAAAGAGAGAGAGAGAGAGAGAGAGAGAGAGAGAGAGAGAGAGAGAGAGAGAGAGAGAGAGAGAGAGAGAGAGAGTACAAAAGTCGCACACAAAATTATCACCTTAACATTATCATTACTTTAAGAATAATTCAACTGATAAAGATCATCCAATATTATCCTTGATTTAAAAAAAAAAGTATGTTTACAGGAAGGGTATGTAAGGCTTTGCTTGGCCTAGAATAATAATAATAATAATAATAATAATAATAATAATAATAATAATAATAATAATAATAATAATAATAATAATAAATGGAATTTATATAGCGCTATATCTTGCAAAACAAATCAAAGCGCTTGCATTCAACCAATTCTTGCGCATGCAGCCAACAACAATTTAGATTTTTAACGAAGCCAATGTACACACACAACACACACACACACACACACACACACACACACACACACACACACACACACACACACACACAGAGGTTAAACACTTTGGCAGGGTGGTGGATATTTCGGCTGTTGAGAGCAGGGGCAGAAGATGAAACAGGATAGGAAAGTCTTAGCTTTGAAATAAGTGTGTCTTGAGGCTGGATTTAAATGTGTCATAGGTAGGCTTTTTACGAAGGGACAGAGGGAGATCATTCCAGATCACTGGACCAGAAACAGAGAAAGAGCGACGGCCAACAGTGGATTGATTGAATCTAGGTATTTGTAAGCGCAGGGTATCTGCAGCAGAGCGGAGGGAACGAGAAGGAGTGTACGGGTAAAGACATTCACAAAGGTAGGAGGGTGCTGTTTTGTGAAGACATTTATAACAGAGAGTACTGATCTTATAGTTTACTCTCTGTGGCACAGGCAGCCAGTGGAGAGATTGCAAGAGAGGAGTAATGTGCTCAGATTTTTTCTTTCTGAGGACCAGTCGAGCTGCGGAGTTTTGTATACGTTGAAGGGAGTGGATAGATGATGCTGGCAGACCAGCCAAAAGAGAATTGCAATAGTCGAGACGTGAAAGAATCAGAGATGTGACGAGTTTAGATGTTGCATCAGTGGACAGGTACTTTCGAATTGCGCTAATACGTTTTAATTGATAGTAGCATGACTGGCAGGTCTGGGTGATGAATTTTTGCATGGATAGTGTGTTGTCGATAACAACCCCTAGATACTTTACAGCAGTGGAAAGAGTGACTGAAGTATTACCGAATTCTAAAGAAGCTGTAGTAATGGAAGAAAGTTTGTGTTTGGTGCCTACCAGCATGGCTTCAGTTTTATCTGCATTTAGCTGTATTCTTGTGTATTAAAGATCAGTCATTCATTGAGTCATTCATTCATTCATATTCATTCATTCATTCATCTCTCTCTCTCTCTCTCCTCTCCTCTCTCTCTCTCTCCCCTCTCTCCTCTCTCTCTCTCTCTCTCTTTTGTGTTTTTGATACTTTGGTTTATTATTGTTGTTGTTTAATTAGATGGCTTTTTTTTTTACCTTGATCTTATCCCTGATGAGGGTAGGGACTGGATGTAACAAAAACACATGAGTGTGTATTCAACTGCCTTCAACATCTGAAATTCCCGTCACCCTGCCAAAGTGTATAACCTCGATAAGTGTGTGTGTGTGTGTGTGTGTGTGCGCGCGCGCGCCACGTGTGTGTGTGTGTGTGTGTGTGTGTGTGTGTGTGTGTGTGTGTGTGTGTGTGTGCATTCGAATTTGCTCAAACTATTTATTGTCATTGGTTGCTTGTGTGCTGTGTGGGTCGAGTGCAAGTGCTTTGATTTGTTTTTGCAAGATAAAGCCCTATCTAAATTCCATGTAATATTATTATCATCATCATCATTATCATTATCATTATTATTATTATTATTCATTATCCTTGAAATAAAAGAATTTGACTTGCCTGACTCTCTCTCTCTCTCCCTCTCCCCTCCCCCTCTCTCTCCCTCACACACACACACACACACACACACACACACACACACACACACACACACACACACACACACACACACACACACAGAGCACACACACAGAGCACACACACGGGTACGGGATAACCTAGACGTCAGAACATTGTGCAGGCAATTTTGACGACCCAGGTTCGATTCCTGTTGGAGGGGAATTTTCCTCTGGAGTTAACATCAGTGTTGACTCCACTCTCCCCAAAAGTCCTTGGATAAGACTATAAACCGAGGCCCCGTGTGCGAACGCACACAGAACATCTTATGCAAACGTTAAATCATGTTCCGCTTTTCGTATGAGTAGGCCATTGTGTGCCGGTGGGAACAGATGACAAGATTTACAACACTGCATGCGCACGGGGACTGGACGTAAAAAAGCACATGAGTGCTTATTCCATTACCCCGATATAAAAGAATATTTTAAAAAATCAAAACACAAGATTTACAAAACTGCGCACACACGGGGATTGGACGTAAAAAAGCACATGAGTACTTATTCCATTATCCTCCATATAACAGAATTAAAAAAAAAATCAAACACACACACACACACACACACACACACACACACACACACACACACACACACACACACACACACACTGATCTACAATGCCAATGATCAAAATATATACAAACATCAGAAACAGGAATGAAAGAAATAAGACAATATTTACATTTTGCCCCATTAACTGAACAACTGACTTCACCTTCACCTCACCTTCACCTGTCCCGTAGTCCCGTGGACCCGTGGGGGCACCACTGAAGATTTGGCAACAGCTTCCTCCACTCCCCACTGACGACTGCTCACATAAAAATATTTAGAGTTCATAAGTTGTGGGTTTTCCAGTTTATTTATAGAAATCTCCGAAAGTATGGATATTGCCGGAAACACAAAAAAAAATAAAATGAAATTAAAAAAAGAATAAACATTAGAAAAACAACATTTTAGGATCATTACGGTAAAATAGAACACAATGCAGCACAATAGGAATTTTCTATATCCTACATGCTTCTCAGCCTGAAATCAGATATATATTTCCCAAGTTCACTTACCTCATAAACAGGCACAGTGGCCTGTTGGATAAGACGAACAGACTTTGTGGTCTGTATGTCCCGTGTGTCATGGGTTCGAATTTCAGTGGGAGTTTTACTATGTACCTTGTAGTTGAAAAAACTATGCCCTTTAATTTAAAAACAAAAAAAAAGAAAAAAAAGATATATATATAAGTACATGGAGGGTGGAGGAAAGTTATGGGGGAGTATGATGGGGGCAGGTATGATGAGGGCCTGCTCCAGAAAGACCATCTCCCTGGGCAGCCTGTCTTAAGCTGGGCCCCGCTGGGGGGTTATCCTGAAAAAATCAACTCCAGGCCTTCTTTCCTGGTGACCTGCAAAAGGTGAATGATGCTCCTCAGTCAGAGAAGTGAGCAAACTGAAGATGGGCATCATATGATACCCTTCAGGAGAATGTAGAGAGGGAAGGGGAATGTAGAGAGAGGAGAAAGGAGGAGGAGAATAAAGCGAGAGGAGAAAGGAGGAGGGCAGTCAAGTGAAGAGATTGGAGGAGGGCAGTCAAGTGAAGAGAAAGGAGGAGGGCAGTCAAGTGAAGAGATTGGAGGAGGGCAGTCAAGTGAAGAGATTGGAGGAGGGCAGTCAAGTGAAGAGATTGGAGGAGGGCAGTCAAAAGAAGAGATTGGAGGAGGGCAGTCAAGTGAAGAGATTGGAGGAGGGCAGTCAAAAGAAGAGATTGGAGGAGGGCAGTCAAGTGAAGAGATTGGAGGAGGGCAGTCAAGTGAAGAGATTGGAGGAGGGCAGTCAAGTGAAGAGATTGGAGGAGGGCAGTCAAGTGAAGAGATTGGAGGAGGGCAGTCAAGTGAAGAGATTGGAGGAGGGCAGTCAAGTGAAGAGATTGGAGGAGGGCAGTCAAGTGAAGAGATTGGAGGAGGGCAGTCAAGTGAAGAGATTGGAGGAGGGCAGTCAAAAGAAGAGATTGGAGGAGGGCAGTCAAAAGAAGAGATTGGAGGAGGGCAGTCAAGTGAAGAGATTGGAGGAGGGCAGTCAAAAGAAGAGAAGAAAGGAGGGCAGTCAAGTGAAGAGATTGGAGGAGGGCAGTCAAGTGAAGAGATTGGAGGAGGGCAGTCAAGTGAAGAGATTGGAGGAGGGCAGTCAAGTGAAGAGATTGGAGGAGGGCAGTCAAGTGAAGAGATTGGAGGAGGGCAGTCAAGTGAAGAGATTGGAGGAGGGCAGTCAAAAGAAGAGATTGGAGGAGGGCAGTCAAGTGAAGAGATTGGAGGAGGGCAGTCAAAAGAAGAGATTGGAGGAGGGCAGTCAAGTGAAGAGATTGGAGGAGGGCAGTCAAGTGAAGAGATTGGAGGAGGGCAGTCAAGTGAAGAGAAAGGAAGAGGGCAGTGTAGAGAGGAGAAGAATGTTTTATTTTATTATATTATTATTATTTATTTTTATTTTATTCTTTTATGTGTATCAGTGTATATGTGAGTGTCACATCTTCTTCTTTCTTTCTCTGTATGTGTTTTTTCTTTAAAGCTTCAGGAAGTGAATGAATTTGACTCACCGGGTGTGCCTGATTTTGATTGATTCTGCTGCTTCATTTCATCCCAGCAAGAGTACCCTAGATAAACTGAGCTTTCAATAACTATCAGATGTGTACTGATTCTTCGTTGGGAACTATGTTCTGATTATGCCGACTGAAGTGACTTGCCACAGTGATTATTTGA
>JASPKP010003670.1:12500-19300 GCA_030674155.1 Stramonita haemastoma
TCCTCCCCCCCCCCCCCCACTACCCCCCCCCCCCCCCTTGTCCTTCACTCCCTTTCTTCCCTCCCCCTATCCTTCTTCCCCCTCCCCTACGCTTCTCTCCTGGCTCAAAACATGGGAAGGTAGACAACACATCACTCCAAAGCAAGGAGCATTAGAAGTTAGGGGCAGATCCTCCTACAGATCTGCAGTTCCTAACTCAAAGCTTAACTTGCTGTCTTCAAACTTTTAAAACCTAATATATTAGACTAACAATTCCACAATTTAAAGGTGTCTTTCTATATCTCTTCAGAATTTGAAAATAAAAGCTTACTTTCAAACATTTTGGTCCACCACAACATCGTTTTAGATAGCTAAACAGCACAGTTGACAATTTTACATAAAAACTGATGCTTCATTTCTATTACATGCACACTTTTCTCTGGAATTCTCAGCAACTCCAAGCAATAAAAAGAATCTCACTCTTTATAAATAGCCTTTGAAGGGGAGGTAATATTGCCTTTAAAAATGTGTCCAAAACTCTAAATACAGTTGAGCAACGTTCATCTGCAGTATAACTTAAGCTTTCTCTTTTCATTCAAATATTAAAAATGCCATAAAAATTTCCAACCAAGCATTAAGATTTTACACCATTAATCATCAACAGCTTGTTGAAACTGGGCCTAGGAGATCCACCTTATTACCCGTGAAATATGGAATACCACTGGGATCAAATACTAGGACAACTTTCTTTTCTCTATCTCTAATAATAACAACCTGCCTCTGCATATGCATTGTTTATGTCAATCTATGGTTCATGATACATCAATTCATGTAACAAGCAGTGGTTCAAACCAGCTTGTGAGTGGATATGCAGGCAGATATCAATAAACTTATTGAATAAACAGAACTCAATCATATGTCTCTTAGTTCAAACAAAACAAAGTGTATGTTTATCACCACTCCGGCAAAAAAGACAGAAAGTGCATACTCCAATGGTGCCACTACAAAATTAGTTCATCACAAAATGACAAACAAATAGCATTAAAACCTCAAAACATTTTTAAACTATACCCATTTCTGTAAAATACACAATGTACAAATTTTAATGACAACAAATGAATTTTCAAGAAATACCTGCATATCTTATGAATTTTTGAGAGACAGGAGAACTTTTCAAGATTTACATTTCATCAGCCTTTAAAATTATAAACTGGACAATGGTTGAAAGAAAATGCTGAGAATTAAAATCTTGTGTAAATTTTAGAAAGTGGGGACAATCCATCATAAAATAAAAAATTCATCCCCTGAAACAGATATATTGTATTTTGAAACGCATTCTTTATTCCTGTAGTATATTACGGAAATGTCCATCCTCAATTGGAAGCTTGTGATGACTACAACGAAATTTTATAGAAGCATAAACATTTATATCTGGTAGACAAGTTATAGATTTTTCCTTACCAAAATCGATCTTAAAATTTCTGTGATAAAGGCATCTTTATTATCCCACGGCTCACTTTTCCATTCATAACAAAATTTTCTAATTAAGAAGGCTTTGATATATGAAATTTTAACTTTGATATGTGAACTTTTAAATACTTGAAGAAAATTAATACTTGAACAAAAACTGTCTTTTTTTCCCCAAAGTCAAATCCGCTTTGTACTAAGATATTTTTAAAAAACACATTTAGCCATGCTGATTGAATCAAGTATTTGTCAAGTAAACTCTTTCATCTCTGGTAAACACTTGATGGCAGCTTTTTATACTGGAAGTCAAGCAGCTGCATCCAGAAACGCACCATTCAACAGAGACCAAAACTAGACAAGGGATATCTGCTTGTTTCTCCATGTACTAACCCTCTTATCAGAACCTGGATTTCCCGGGGAATTGAATAATTGCCCCCCTCTGAATCCAGATTTGGAGGTAAGGTAAAGGTAAAGATGTCCCATAACCTTTGTGTCGTAGGGAAGACATCAGCTTCCTAGGGGCCAACATGTCGAGGGTGGCTTCCATTTCCTCTCCCCCTGCTTTACCCCCCCCTGACCCTAAAGAGGGCAGGACCCGTTTCCAGTGGGTGAACGGGGGGGACTATAGTAAAGCCCAAAGGGCACAAACCCGGCCACCCATCCAAGGCAACCACGCCGACGCTGCTTAACTTGACTTGGGGAGAAAGCGACCTTTCTGGGACCCTTGTTACAACACCCCCCCCCCCCCCCCCCCTGTCATCGAATAAAAGACTGAAAAAAAAAAATGAATGAATAAAAAAAACCAAGAAACCACACGTGACAAAGCGGCGTACCCGAAGGGTCTATCTGTCGTCGACCCAAAAATCGGCAAAAAATCCTCCTGTGAGTGAAACCAAAACAGAGCCAGGTAGGTGCACATGGAGAGAAGCCTTTTCTGCCAACACACACACACACACACCACACACACCCAACACACACAACAACGCACACACACACCACACGCCCACCACCACACCCACACACACACACCCACACACCCACCAAGCCACAAGTGCCCACCACACAAACACACCACACACACACACACACACCCAACACACACACACACACCCACAAAACACCACACACCCACACCACCAAAAAAACAACACACACCCACACACGAAAACCCACACAACACCACAACACGCCCGCACACCACACAACAAAAGAAAAGGGTAAATGGGGGTGTTGGGGTCCCCTGCTGAAGGGGGACAGGATACCTAGTGGTCAGAACATTGCGCTCGCAATTTGACGACCTAGTTCGACTCCCCGGGGTTTTTTTTTTTTTCCCTCGAGTTAACATCAGTGCTGACTCCACTCTCCCGAAAAGTCTTTCGTATGGACTGTAAAAACCGAGGCCCCGTTTGGCGAACGCACGCAAAAACATCTTGTGCACACGTTAAATCCGTTCCGCTTTTCGTAAAGTAGGGGCCATTGTGTGCCGGTTGGAACAGATGCAATATTAAAAAAACTGCAAAACCCACGGGGATTGATGAAAAAAAGCACATGGGTCTTATTCTTATCCTCGATAAAAAAAGAATTAAAAATAAATAAACATTGTAGGGGGTCACCCAAATGGCATCTTGTCTACTTCGGAATCACTGTGAGACTGTCGTAAGTATACACTGGATCGTAAGTTTTGCTGGGGAGTTTAATTAGTATCTCAACCATGTAGGTAACCACTGTCTGGCTTCAGATGATTTTTTTTAAATAAGTGCAGGGGTTATGGCAGAAGCTTGTATGGTGAAGGCCATCTCAACATATTTAAAAAATAAAATTTAAGTAGACATTTGGAATTCCTGCACAATAATACAAAGCGTTTGGCTTAACCACAAGGTCAAAAAAAAAATTAAAAAAAATAAAAACGAAACAGAAAAGAAATCTCGTTTATTCAACGTTTTTTGCTGGATTAGGATAATCACTAAACGCCTTTCCCTGTTGTTTCGTTGTTTGGCCTAGGCACGTTATTGAATGAATTATACCCCCAAAACCAACCCCAAAAAGTCACAATTAATAACAGAGACTCAAAGTAAAAGAAACGGCGGC
Source organism: Stramonita haemastoma (assembly GCA_030674155.1). Classification (NCBI taxonomy): domain Eukaryota; kingdom Metazoa; phylum Mollusca; class Gastropoda; order Neogastropoda; family Muricidae; genus Stramonita; species Stramonita haemastoma. Next base: position 16,035 of record JASPKP010003670.1, read on the forward strand.
AAATTATCTCTCTGAGGTTAAAACTGATAGCCACACCAAAAACAACAACAAAACAACAACAACAACAACAAAAACCAAGCGAGGAACAACAAACAAACCCACGAACAAAACCTTACCGAAACTCAGCAATTATACATCACCCTTAAACATAACTTTAATCCGTTTCTAAGTTTTTATAATGCCAGTTCTTTCTTTCTTTTTAGTTGGTCTAAAACATGTATACTTTACGTCTCAAACCTACATCCCTTCCGTTTAATTCATTCTCCCAAAGGTCACAGCTAAAACTCTCTCCTTTACTCTTAAAAAAAAACAACCTAATCAACAACTCACCGATTTGATGCAAAGTTTAGACCTCAGCTTACAAAGGAAGGGTGGACATAAACAGGAAGAGGCCCCCACGTGAAGCCCCCTGACCCCCCCAAGGCCCAGAATGCCATGGACCCCAAATTGCACCAGGGATCTGCACCTGAAACCGAGCAGCCAAATGTCAAAAAAAGTTCTATGATGTTTTGTGTTGCAAGTGTATTGTTTATTTCGGGGGTGGGGGTGGGTGGAGAGGGTGGGGGGTCATTTTTTTTTATTTTTTTTTTTAAATCTATTTTATTTTTTTTTCTTTTAATCGGGATTTGGGATAAACACCCCTTGCGCTTTTTTCGTCCAACCCCGTGTGTATGCAGTTTTGCAAATCTATCTTGTGAGCCCCTAATCAAAAACAATTTTCAGTTATTGCATGAAAAACCAATGACAACGAAAGGTGACATCATGATATTTGTGAAAATTTCTGGTTTGGATTCTGGAAGGCTGAGCCTACTCTACGCTGCTATCGGATAACCCCCGCCTCAACCAGGCCTGAGTGACATAGACACCCTGCAGTCTGTCAATAAATTTGAGCAAACAATTTCAAATTTGTAAATAAAAGGTGGATGAAGCTCAACTTGTCGTCCCAGTTTCCCAAAGAACCCACAACACTCACTTGGGTGGAGCCAGCCGGTGCCCCCCCCCCAAAAATCCCCAACGACTTTAATGGGAATCGAGCCCGAGCCCGGACCTTTCATCCGTAACCCAAGGCACTAACCACTGCATCAGGTGGCTAGGCTTTGTATTGCAATGCATTGCTTATATTGCATTGTATTTGTATTTTATTAATTGCATTGTATTGCATTGTGTTTATTGATTGCAAGCTTGCATTGTATTACCTTGTATTGTTTTGCATTTATTCTACTTTTTTTATTCCCCTTTGATCACAGGAAATTCTCTGCATTAAATTTGGGTTCTTCCCCGCATGAACACCGCCACATTTTTTTGTATTTTGCTGCTTAATGATGTATATCTTTTTCTTAAAGTATGAGGGTGTTTTTTTTCAAAAAATTTTCCCAGTTCAACTCTTGTTGTTTTGGGTTCTTTCACATCCCAAAAAAAATGGCCACACACGGGCTTCGGTTTTTCGCAAAAAGCAAAGACAGCACACATACCACCTTTCAAGAGTAGGGACGGGGGAAAAGTTGGTTCACACAAAAGAAAAGACAAAACACAAAAACGCGCGGGGCCAGCGTGCATACACAGACACACAGACACCCCAAACACACATGAAAAGCAGGCACGCACGCACTCGTGCATACACAGACAAAACAACACAGCAGACAGAAACCACAGACAGAGCAGAGACGAGACAGAGACAGAGCCACACACACAACACACACCACACACACACACACACACACACACACACACAACACACACACACACACCCCACCTTCTGTTGTCCTCCCCCCCCCTTCCCCTGGGCCAAATTTTTAGTCTCTTCATCAGGGTGGATCCCCGGGAGCTTTCGGGGAGTCCGACACTACCCCCATCCACACCCCCCCCAACCCAAAAAAAACCCCACACCCAGAAACCCCGACACGAAAAAAACCCACCCCCCGATAATTATTTCTGTCAGATATAACATTCGACGGGCCCCCCCCGGGGGACTTCCCCATAAAGGGAACATTTCCCCCAACCGCCAACCACCAAAACGAGGAAGGCCGATACGGCCTACTGACCTGCCGATGAGGGACAAGCTTTTGGGGCCCGGGGGCCCCTTAGGGACGGCGCATTTGCGGGCCTCGGGGTTTGCTGTCTGACTTTTTAACGAAGAGTTACTGCGACTTCTTTTCTTCTCTCGTTCGCTTTACACCCCCAGATGTGCGGGAAAAATAATGGCATGTCCTTTCCACCCCCCCTCGGGGGCGTACAGCTGGTGTAGGTTATCTCCTTGGCCCCCACTTTTTCCCCCGGGTTTGGAATAGGTACACCTCGAAGGATTTGCTCGCCTGTTTGGGTTTTCTTTACCCAGGCAAAAGGGGAGAAGGACAATTTTATTTTTTGGGGCATAGGGGGGTTTGTTGTTGTGCCCGGTAAATTTTAAAATATGACTTGTTTTTCTCTTTTTTGGGGTGGTGGTATCATCCTTTTCTACTAAAAGGCGGGCCAAAGATTTGATGATCGCTTTTTTTTTATGGAAGGGGGAGGCTGCTTTCGCACGTTCTTTTTTTTGCCCCCTTTTTTTCAAAAATTTAACAGCCTGTTTTTTTGAGGTTCCACATGGGCAGGGGAACCATTGCAGCATTACACGTTTTTTTTTTTGTAAAGGCTGTATTCCCCTTGGGGGTTTTGTTTTTTATTGCGGGGAGTTTTTTTGGAGACAGGGGATCAGTGAAAAAAATTACTTCTGCATTCATCTTTGGACTGTCGACCATGGTGGCAGCTTGTTTCAGGGGTGGTTTTTTGCACGGTAGTGACAGTGTGACCCGTTGGGTGTTTGTGTTTTTTTTTTTCCCCCTTTCCCGATGGGTATTGATCAGCACTCCGCTCCTCCTTTTAAAACGCATCTGCAGCTGATCCTCTGTGGAGACAGGATCCAGGTTGTTCTGGATAGAAGTTTTCTACCATGGCCAGGGTGAGTGCCTTTTTTTGGTGTTTTTCGAGTTCCTTTTGAAGCCCACAACTGGACAGGGGTGTGGATCTCAGGTTCCCCCTGGTTGGCTTCCCCCGGTTTTGGTGAGTAGTGGGTCCCATGGAACAGAATGGCAGGGTAGATGCTGCTCAGTTTTTGTCGTCGAGTACAAATATGGGGGATGAACCCCCCCCCCTTTTTTCTGTTTTGTTGGCTTCTCCATACGTCGACTGAAGCCGAAATGGTTTCACTGTTTGACTTTTAAACCCCGGGATCCCCCAAGCTGTGGGTTCGAAACTTTTAAAAGCGGCGTCTACAAATTTAGAGTGCG
>JASPKP010003671.1:0-2500 GCA_030674155.1 Stramonita haemastoma
TTTTATATCGAGGATAACAGAATAAGCAATCATGTGCTTTTTTTCATCGGTCCCCGTGTGTATGCAGTTTTGTAAATATTGTCATCTGTTCCCACCGGCACACGATGGCCTACTCTTACGAAAAGCGGAACAGGATTTAAACGTGTGCGCAAGATGTTCTGCGTGCGTACGCACACGGGGCCTCGGTTTAAAGTCTCATCCGAAGGAGTGAGAGAGAGAGAGAGAGAGAGAGAGAGAGAGAGAGAGAGAGAGAGAGAGACAGACAGACAGACAGACAGACAGACAGACAGACAGACAGACAGAGAGACACACACACACACACATAGACACACACACATAGACACACATACACACACACACACACACACACACACACACACACACACACACAACACACAGAAAGGGAGGAGAGAGAGAGAGAGAGAGAGAGAGAGAGAGAGAGAGAGGAAGAGAGGGAGAGAGAGGAGAGGAGAGAGAGAGAGAGAGAGAGAGAAGGAGAGAGATACAGAGACAGAGAGAAGAGAGAGACAGAGAGACAGAGAGAGAGAGAATGTAGGTTAGATGCAATCGATCAAATGAAACTTTCAGTTGCTGAAACAAAAATATCCCCACTGGCAGCCCTCTCACGGCGTATGGGAAGCCAGTGTCAACTCCTGGATGCACACGAAAACATGCTCACAGGCAGGCAGGCAGGCATGCGCGCAGAGAATGCATGCATGCATGCGTAGTGCGCGTGTCTCAATGCACATTTACGCACGCGCGCGGGCGCGCGCGTGCACGTACACATTACACATACACACATACACACATACATACATACATACATACATACCTGCCTGCCTGCCTGCCTGCCTGCCTGCCTGCCTGCCTGCCTACTTACCTACCTACCTACCTACCTACCTACCTACCTACCTACCTACCTACCTACCTACCTACCTAACCTACAACATACATACATACATTACATACATACATACATACATACATCATACGCACATCTTAAAGCCATATATACAAACGCACGTGAGCACACACGCACGCACGCACACACACACGCACGCACGCATGCACATATTTACAAACACACTGACATGGTGTGTGTGTATGTGTGTGTGTGTGTGTGTGTGTGTGCGTGCGTGCGTGCGTGTTGTGCACGTTCGTGCGTGTGTCTGTGTTATGCATGTATATGCGTGCGTGTGTGTCTGTGTGCGCGTGTATATGTATATAATGCGTGTGTGCGTGCGTGTGTGTCTGTGTGCGCGTGTATATGTATATAATGCGTGTGTGCGTGCATGTATGTGTGTGCGTGTTCATATGTGTGTGTGTGTGTGTGTGTGTGCGCGCGTGCGCGTGTGGCACACAGATTGCGGACGGCGGAGCTAAGTGTATTGACGTTCCAGTCCTCATTGAAGAATGTCAATGCTTGTCCTAGCAGGATTTGAGGAGATAACGTTGCCTCAATTATTGAGGGACAGGCAGGAAAGAGGGTACTCAGCGAACTGTGTGTGGTGTGGTGTGTGTGTCATGGGAGGGGGGTTGTGTTTGTTTGTGTTGTGTTGTGTTGTGTTGTGTTGTGTTGTGTTGTGTTGTGTTGTGTTGTGTTGTGTTGTGTTGTGTTGTGTTGTGTTGTGTGTGTGTGTGTGTGTGTGTGTGTGTGTGTGTGTGTGTGTGTGTGTGTGTGTGTGTGTGTGTGTGGTTTATGTTGTGTGTGTGTGTGTGTTCGTATGTGTGTGTATGTGTATGTGTGTGTAAGTGTGTTTGTGTTGTGTTGTGTTGTGGTGGTGTGGTGGTGGTGGTGGTGTGTTGTGTGTGTGTGGTGTATGTGTGTGTGCGCGCGTGCGCGCGCGCGTGTGTGTGTTTTGTGTGTGTATTGTGTGTGTTATGTGTGTGTGTTTTTATGTGTGTATGAGAGTGTGTGTGTTTGTATGAGAGTGTGTGTGTTTACGTTTGTGTGCGTGTGTTTGTATGTGTGTATGAGTGTGTGTTTGTAAGTGTGTATAAGTGCGTGCCTGCCTGCATATGTGTGTGTGTACGCGCGCACGTGTGCGACTGTGTTCGTTCCACAAGTTAACGTCTTCATAATCAGTAGGTGTTCCTGTACATGTGCTTTTAAAAGCAGAAAAATAGAAATCACAGCCACACCTTTGCTTTCCATGCAGTAAACAGGAGGCAAAATGCAATTTTCTAAACATTCTATGAATGAGATGGGAATACTAATGTGTCCTGTTTCTATTAATGCATTTGTTCATTTCGTTTTTTTGTTCAAATTCAGTTCTTCGGCTAGAGTTCTGAGGTGTACGAATGGTGAGGTTTATGCGTATGCGACCGTTTTTTCCTCACCATTTAGGTAGCCGTATTCGGACTTCGGGGATGGTGTGTAAAAAAGACACCTGTGTGCATGCTTGGATTTCATCTGTTTAATCTGTGAAGAAGAAGAAGATGAAAGAAGAAGAAGAAGAAGAAGAAGAAGAAGAAAAAGAAGAAGAAGAAAGGAAGAAGA
>JASPKP010003671.1:10000-12500 GCA_030674155.1 Stramonita haemastoma
TCAACGGGTCCTAAACGGTTAGTCACTGTCTTGTCTCTCCGCGGTGGACGAGATGGGTTTGCAGCCAAGTGCGACAGCTGTGGCTGTGTTCAACTTGTAATTCCACCAAGGGGACCCAGACCCTACAATGCAATGATCATGCCATTAACTCACATTTCCCTCCCCCCTCCCCCCTCCCCACACCCCCCACACCCCTACCCCCCACCCCAAGTCACACCCCCCTTGTTGGGATGGTGAGGGGGGGGGGTGGGGTCCCTTCAGTATGAATATTATCCCCCACCATTCTTTGCCAGAGTTCCCTCTTTTCTCTCTCTCTCTCTCTCTCTCTCTCTCTCTCTCTCTCTCTCTCTCTCTCTCTCTCTCTCTCTCTCCTCTCTCTCTCTCTCTCTCTCTCTCTCTCTCTTTGTTTCTTCATTGTTCCTTTTTCTTCCTGTCACGACCTCCATCTTTGTATATACTAAGTCTGCCTTCTTTGGTTCATTCTCCTACCTTTCCTTTTCCAGAAAGACTTGAATGATAGCGATTCACTCTTATGCCGAAGTCGGATGCGCTGGGCCTGACTTGTATGTGCTGCTGTCTAAGTGTCTGATGAAGGAAAAGAACTCAGAATCCTGTTTGGATCATCGGCCTCACGACAATGATCATGCCATAAATGCATATTCCCTGAGGGACCTATGTCTTAAGACAATAATATTGCCATTAATAATGCCATTAACTCATATACCCATAAGGTCCTGTGTCTTAAGACAATGGCCGTGTCATTAAATCACATTATCTAGGGAGTTAAAGTCTTAAGACATTGACCATGCCATTACTTCATATTCCCTAAGGGACCTATGTCTCAAGACAATGATCACGCCTTTAAATCACATTCCCTGAGGATCATGACATTAAGACAATGATCACGCCATTAAATCACATTCCCTGGGGATCATGACCTTAAGACAATGATCACGCCATTAAATCACATTCCCTGGGGATCATGACCTTAAGACAATGATAATGCCATAAACTAGCATTTCCTAAAGGACCTAAGCCATAAGACAATAATAATCATGTCATTAACTCAGATTCCATAGCGAGCCGATACCTCAAAACAATCACAATCCCATTAACTCACATCCCGTAAGGAAGACTGGGGTTTAAGATAATGACTATTATAATTATTAACTCAGCCCCTAGGGGCCCATGAACTGACGATGCTGTCAACTCATAGGCTCTTCCTTTGCACATTCAATCCCAAACTTGGGGCTCTATGTAAACTGGACCACGAAAAAAAAGAAACAGCATCCAGCTATTAATTTCATATGTTTGTTTTGTTTGTCTGTCTCTCTGTCTGCCTCTGTCTCAATCTGTGTCTCTGTCTCTGACTGTCTGTCTCCCCTCTCCTTCTCGTCCTCCTCCTCTGCTCTGTCTTGTCTGTCTGTCTCTCCCTACTCCTTCTCCGTCCTCCTCTCCCTCCTCCTCTCCCTCCTCCCCTCCCCCCCTCTTCTCTCTCTCTCTCTCTCTCTCTCCTCTCTCTCTCTCCTCTCTCTCTCTCTCTCTCTCTTCCCCCCCCTCTCTCTCTCTCTGCCCACCACCACCACCACCACCACGACCAGTGTCCTAATTACTGTTGTTAATGTTGCCATTGCTGTTGCTGTTTCCGATGGCACTACTGTTGTTTTGAATATTGTCGTTACTGCTATTGTTCCTGTTCAGTTGCAATGGGCATTCTTTCAACAGGTTTTAACGGTTAGTCACTGTCTTGTCTTTCCGCGGTGGACGAGATGGGTTTGCAGCCAAGTGCGACAGCTGTGGCTGTGTTCAACTTGTAATTCCACCGAGGGGACCCAGACCCTACAATGCAATGATCATGCCATTAACTCACATTCCCTCCCTCCCTCCCCACACCCCCCACACCCCTACCCCCCACCCCAAGTCACACCCCCCTTGTTAGGATGCGGGGAAGGGGGGGGGGTCCCTTCAGCATGAATATTATCCCCCACCATTCTTTGCCAGAGTTCCCTCTTTTCTATCTCTCTCTCTCTCTTTGTTTCTTCATTGTTCCTTTTTCTTCCTGTCACGACCTCCATCTTTGTATATACTAAGTCTGCCTTCTTTGGTTCATTCTCCTACCTTTGCCTTTTCCAGAAAGACTTGAAAGATAGCGATTCACTCTTATGCCGAAGTCGGATGCGCTGGGCCGGACTTGTATGTGCTGCTGTCTAAGTGTCTGATGAAGGAAAAGAACTCAGAATCCTATTTGGATCATCGGCCTCATGACAATGATCATGCCATAAATGCACATTCCCTGAGGGACCTATGTCTTAAGACAATAATATTGCCATTAATAATGCCATTAACTCATATACCCATAAGGTCCTGTGTCTTAAGACAATGGCCGTGTCATTAAATCACATTATCTAGGGAGTTAAAGTCTTAAGACATTGACCATGCCATTACTTCATATTCCCTAAGGGACCTATGTCTCAAGACAATGATCACGCCATTAAATCAC
>JASPKP010003672.1:0-7500 GCA_030674155.1 Stramonita haemastoma
CCCCCCTCTCATCAACTCTGCACCCCCCACCCCTCTTCCACTACCCCCCTCCACCCCTCCTCTCCACCCCCCTCCTCCTCGCTGCCACTGTCCCAGCTGTGAGACAGCAGAGATGTTCAGACTGTGGGGGTTACTCACGTTTCTTGATGATGCAGCAGCAACACGCCCTCCTCTCCTGCAACACACACAGGGGTCAGTCAGTCAGACAATGCCATGACCTCCACAACAGTCACATGTCTGTGAAGTCAACTGCCCTGGCAGTGGATTAACCACAACTCTTGAATTCTTTCTTTCTCTCTTTTCTTCCTTTTTTTTCTTCTCTCTCCCTCTCTCTCTCTCTTTGGTAGGGTCTCTTTTTTTTCTGTTTTTTTCTATTCCCTAATCAGGGTAAGGGCTGGATGAAAAAAAGTATGTAAATGCTTACTCTGTTACCCTTGAAAAATAAAGATTATTCATTCATTCATTCATTCATTCATTCATTCATTCATTCATTCATTCATTCATTCATTCATTCATTCATTCATTCATTCATTCATTCATTCATTCTCTCTCTCTCTCTCTCTCTCTCTCTCTCTCTCTCTCTCTCTCTCTCTCTCTCTCTCTCTCTCTCTCTCTCTCTCTATCTATCTATCCCATAGTCTGGTGACCATGGGGGTACCCCCAAAGACTTGACAACCAGTTCCCTCCATTCCTCTCTCTGTTCTGCCTTTCTCAGGGTTTTGTTGAGTTCTTGGCCTGTTCATTCGCTGATGTTGTCCTCACATCTCTTCTTTGGTCTGCCTCTTTTTCTTCCTCTTTGGACAGTGCCTTGCAGTATTGTTTTTGCAAGTCCTTTTGATCTTGTAACATGCCCATACCATTTAAGGTTAAGTTTCTTTGCAATTGTTGGAAGCTTTTCGTAGAGCCCTAATCATTAGGCTTGGATTCAGAAGTTTATTCACAGGAAACAAACGAATGGTTATGACACATGGACACTTTGTGAGCGACAAAAAAACCCATTGGTTTACACTTTCACTTATCTCACTGTCTTGTAGACCGTTGGAGTACCACTGAAGATTGTATAACTAGCTTCCTCCACGTACACTGTGCTCCAAAATCACAACATGACACCATTTTTATTGGCAGCTGGTGTACATATATTATTTACTTACAAAACACCATTGTGCTTTCAGGTTCACCTTCAATTCCAATCACATGTCTTGGTCATAGTTTACCCTTCTGCTCATCCAAATTGTAAGAATAACATTCACACCCATTCTACCTTTTGGAAGAGCAGGCCATTGTGGTGGTAAGAAGGGATGATAACATTCTACAAAAAAAAAAAAAACAACCGCATGCACACAGGTGTCATGTTTAGACATCATCCCTGAAGTCTGAATGTGTCAACCTTAATGGTGGGTAAAAATAGTTGTATACTCAAAATCTCACCATTGGCGAACCTCAGAGCTCTAGCTGAGGATTGGAAAAAAAAACACCAGTTAGGCCTGTGTGGAAGTAAGGTAAATAAAAAAAGTATTTCATAAATGGAAAATTGCATTAATATATATATATATATATATATATATATATATATATATATATATATATATATTATATATATGTATATATATATATGTATATATATATATATGTTATATATATATATATTATGTATATATATATATGTATATATATATATATATATATATATATATATATATATATATATATATATATATATATATATATATATATATATATATATCACATCAATATAAAAAATATTCAACAAAAGCCAGCTGAGATTCCCAAACACTTTGACTCCTTGTTTCCAATAAGCAGAAAAGTCTTTGCTCTACAGTCACCTGTAAAAAAGACACATGACCAAACCACTTGACAATATTTTTTTGAATCTTGTTTGATTTTATTAATGGTGTATGTCCTCTCTTAAAGTCAGCATTTTGTGATGCCTTGGAGTATTTACCTTGTTACGCAGACCGAGCTTATGGGCTTCATGGGATGTTCTCACACTGTAAACAAAAAGTTAGACAAAGGTGAAAGAATATCAGTCAGATTAATGCAGCATCACACACACACACACACACACACACACACACACACACACACACACACACACACACACACACACACACACACACACACACACACTGCCTGCATTTTGTGTGTGTGTGTGTGTGTGTGTGTGTGTGTGTGTGTGTGTGTGTGTGTGTGTGTGTGGTGTGTGTGTGTGTGTGTGTGTGTGTGTGTGAGTGTGTGTGTGGAGTTATCATCAGTAACAACTCCACTCTCTGAAAGTCCTTCAGATGAGGCTGTAAACCAAAATCCTGTGATCAATCTTTACAGAACATCTTCCACCACAAGTTGAAAACCTGTTCCACCTTTTGGAAAAGTAGACCACTATATGTTGGTAGGAGCAAATGACCAAATTTTTTATTAATGCCCACATTGGTTTCATTTTTAGACATCAGAAGTCGGAATACAGCTACCTTAATGGTGGGGCAAATGGTCCCATACATAAAATCTCACCATTGGTGAACCCGAAAGCTCCAGCCAAGGAACAACAACAAAATTCAAACAACCAAAACAACCTAGCCCCCAATGAATCCAAACCACAATTTCTTTTTTCCAAACCACAGCCCTTCACACTCTGCAGGCAGACAGACAGAAACGTCATCACACGACCATCCTCCTTGTCTTCACCGCCCCCCCCCCCCCCCCCCTTTGTTCTGCTATGGTATGTCCCAACAACGCACTTTGTTGCAATTTGTGACATACTGCGTAGATTCCCTCAGGGGGCTCAACGCAGTTTGTCACAAATTGTGACAAAGTGTGTTGTCGAGACATACCGAAGCAGAACACCCCTCCACACACTCATACACACAAATACACGCACATAAAAGAAAAAAAAAAAAAAAAATAATGATAATAAATAAAACACACACACACACTGTACACACACACACACTGTACACACACACACACACACACACACACACACACACAACACACACACACACTGTACACACACACACACACACACACACTGTACACACTGTAAACACACCTGGCATAGACAGCCATGATGAAGCTGATGAGGAGGCCAGCATAGGCGGACACCAGGTCTCCCTTGGGGAAGGCGGGCTCTGGGCGACACTTGTAGGAGATGTTCTTCATCATGTCCGCGTCTATCTCCCCCTGCATCAGCCGCGAAGGGTACACCACTGTAGGGACAGGGCCCACTGTCGCCAGAGTTGCCGTCTCTTTCTCCTGCTGCTTCGCTAGCGCCGTCAGCGTTTCGATGATGTTGTCGACTGATAGGGCAGTTATCATTTTTTTTTTTTTACTGTAGTTTTAGATGTTGATTGTTTTTCGTGGTTGCAGAGTTTGTGTCGTTTTTTTTATGGTCATTGCTTGTGTGTTGTTTAGGTTGAATGCAAGCGCTTTGATATGTTTTTGCAAGATATAGCGCTATATAGATTCCATGCATTATTTTGATTTGTTTTTTGCAAGATATAGCCCTATATAAATTCAATGTATTATTATTATCATTATTATTATTATTATTATATTATGTCATCATCATCATCATCATCATTATTATTATTATTATTATTATTATTATTATTATTATTATTATTATTATTATTATTATTATGCAGAAAATCAAGTACAAATTGTTTGGTTTTGCTAATGCTAACACAAAGCTTTAAAAAATATATAAAAAGAAGAAGAAGAAGAAGAAGAAGAAGAAGAAGAAGAAGAAGAAGAAGAAGAAGAAGAAGAAGAAAAAGAAGAAGAAGAAGAAGAAACCCCAACAAGAAGAACAAGAACAAGAAGGAAAAAAACTCACACTTGAAATTCACCAAATGATAGAAATAGAAATTATAAAGAGGTTTGGGTAAGTGATATATAAATAAAAGCCCAATACTGTCACATTCATGCACATGTGTGCATATGCATGCATGCAGAATCACACACACACACACACACACACACACACACACACACACACACACACACACACACCACTCTTCCCCTCCCTCCCTCGACTCCATCCAGCAAACCTGAATATTACCTGCCCATTATCACACAGTGACTACAGAAATGATACAACTGCCCCCCCCCCCCCCCCCCCCCCCCTCTAAAAAAAAAAATACACCCCCCCACTCAGCCAGATATATACTGACTTTCCTCAGGTGGCTCGCTGGTGAGGGCAGACCAGGTGAGGTAGACCACATAGAGACTGATGACAGAGGCCTGAAGCAAGCTGGCATTGGGGTTACCTGCACACCACAGGTATGTTTTGTATGGGTTACAATCTACCTGCATACCACAGGTATCTTCTTTTTGATATGTTCAATCTACCTGCATACCACAGGTATCTTTTTAATAGGCTACAATCTACCTGCATACCACAGGTATCTTTTTAATAGGTACAATCTACCTGCATACCACAGGTATCTTTTTAATAGGCTACAATTTACCTGCATACCACACCACAGGTATTTTTTTATAGGCTATAATCTACCTGTACCCGGTAGAACCTGGGTCATCAGATTGCGAGTGCAATGTTCTGACCACTAGGCTCTGGCATACACAGTAAATGAATGGTCCCATTTCTCCTACAGCAGTACACTATGACTGGTTACACAGTGAATGAATAGTCCCATTTCTCCTACAGCAGTACACTATGACTGGTTACACAGTGAATGAATAGTCCCATTTCTCCTACAGCAGTACACTATGACTGGTTACACAGTGAATGAATAGTCCCATTTCTCCTACAGCAGTACACTATGACTGGTTACACAGTGAATGAATAGTCCCATTTCTCCTACAGCAGTACACTATGACTGGTTACACAGTGAATGAATAGTCCCATTTCTCCTACAGCAGTACACTATGACTGGTTACACAGTGAATGAATAGTCCCATTTCTCCTTTAGCAGCAGTTAGTCAGGCAGTACTCACATGATTTGAACCCAGGTCTTGGATTGCGAGTGCAATGTTCTAACCACTAGGCTATCTCATACATGGTAAATGAATGGTCCCATTTCTCCTACAGCAGTACACTATGACTGGTTACACAGTGAATGAATAGTCCCATTTCTCTTAGAGCAGTACACTATGACTGGTTACAAGATAAATGTAGGGTCTCATTTCTCCTTTAGAAAAACAGGCAGGCAGGCAGTCAGGTAGTATTCATGTGATTCAAACCCGGGTCGTCAGATTGCAAGTACAATGTTCTAACCACTAGGCTGTCCCATACACAGTAAATGAATCAGAATGGTCCCATTTCTCCTTTAGCACTACAGGGAGTCAGTCAGTACTCACGTGACTCGACACAGGGGAGGATGGTGAGGAAGGAGAGGAGGAGGCAGAGGCCGGTGTTGACCCCCAGGAAGACGCGGTTAGTGGTGCAGTCCTCCAGGGCGTAGTACCAGAACAGCAGGACCATGCCCAGCATGCACATGATGAAAAAGATGGTGGAGCACAGTCCTGTGGCTGAAGGAGTGATGATAATGATAAATTAGTCAAGAAAAGACGATAAATAAATGGACAGAGATTATATATAAATAAAAATTGTTTTTCATGATGATGATGATGATGATGATGATGATGATGATGATGATGATGATGATGATGATGGTGGTGGTGGTGGTGGTGGTGGTGATGAGGATAATGATGAGGATAATGATGAGGATAATGATGATGGCAGTGATGATGATGATAATAATGGTGGTGGTGATGATAATGATGGTAATGATGATGATAATGGTGATGATAATGATTATGATGGTAACAACAATAATGATAACAAAATAATAATAACAACAACAATAATGAAGATAATGATTATAATTAAAATCAGCACTTAAAACCATTTTAGCCCCATAATGGACGCAGCCGACAGTAATGGCAACTGCCCCTAAATTCCAATCTGGCCATTGGTCCTGACCACGTGGGCAGTGCTCTTCCATCACACACGTATCATGTGGTTCTCACATAGTGTGTCTAAAATTTGGTGAGGCAATGCAGGGAGTGTTTAAAAAAGTGCCAGTGATAATTTAGACCACTAACACGCGTGTACGTGGTAGGGAAGGAAGAAAGGACAGCCAGCAATAAAAACGCTTTTTGCTCATAGCTCATAGTGGAAAAAAAAGACATTTTCATTGGCAGCAGACGATTCATCTAATTAACAAGACAATGAATTGAATGTGTTTGTATTGGAAGTAGAAAACCCGGGTCTTTGTGCCAGTAGCTATCCGAGTTCTAAACTCATAATAACACTGACTGAGGTTGTTTGTTTTTGTTTTTGTTTGTTTGTTTGTTTGTTTGCTCTTTTGTGTGTGTGTGTGTGTGTGTGTGTGTGTGTGTGTGTGTGTGTGTGTGTGTGTGTGTGTGTGTGTGTGTGTGTGTGTGTGTGTGTGTGTGTGTAAGCTTCTCTGAATTACTTACCTGCCACTGTTATGTATGTAGCCAATGCATACAGGCGTGCACATACATGCATATGTACCCATAAAATAAGTATGTCTTATTTTTGGCTTTATTGATTTTTTTTTTGAATTGCTTGTAAATTCACATGTCTTTCTACCAATTATGTGCGTGTGGGGGGGGAACGGGTGGGGGGGATGGTGTGTATGGATAGGGGGGGGGGGAAGCGTGTGTGTATGTGTGAGTGTGGGGGCGGGTGGGTGTGGATTGTATGGGGAGGGGGGGAGCGTGTGTTGTGTGTGTGTGTGTGTGTGTGTGTGTGTGTGTGTGGTGTGTGTGTGTGTGTGTGTGTGTGTGTGTGTGTGTGCGTGTGCGTGTATGCATGTATATGTGCGGGTATGAATGCGTGTGTATAATGTGTAAATAATGGTGATCATATGTCTTTTCTAGTCAATGGTTTTTAAGAACATTGTATCTAAACATTGGTGTGTGTGTATGCGTGTGTTTGTGTGTGTGCAAGCGCGCGCGCGTAGAGTGTGAGTGTTTGCGACATTTTATTTGAAGTTATATAATGTTTGAACAAATAAGAAATGTAGCTCCTTCGTGTGTTTGATTATGATTTGTATCAATATGCCTGTCAGTATTGTAATTGCCCTTCAGGGATGATTAAAGTGTTTTTGACTTGACTTGACTTGACTTGACTTGAAAAGTTTGAATGCTAAATGTTAAGTGAGTCAGACAAAACTCTCATTTACCTATGTAGCCACAGGTGTTGCGTTTGCCGTACCGCCGTCCTACCCTGAAAAAAGAAAAAAAGAAAAATAACACTAATATTAACAAAACAACAACCATACCATAAAAAGTGAGACTGTATTGGTAAGACGCAAGCTGTTTAAGAAAGGTGTTTTACACCTCTCCCTCTCTCTGAATGTCTTTCTCTCTCTCTCTCTGTCTCAGTCTCTCTCCCTCCCCTTCTATCTGTCTATCTCTCTGTCTCTGTCAGTCTCTGTCTGTCTCTGTCTTTCTGTCTGTCTGTCTGTCTGTCTGTCTGTCTCTCTCCCTCTC
>JASPKP010003672.1:15000-17500 GCA_030674155.1 Stramonita haemastoma
TGGGGGTGGGGGGTTAAACAAAAGAAACTGTTATATATTTATTTATATAAACAAGAAGTATTCTCTGCACACACACACACACACACACACACACACACACACACACACACACACATGCTTTAAAACATTGCATTTATTGGTGAGTCTGTGGGGGGGGGGGGGGGGCGCGGGAGGGGAGGTGAGTGTGTGTGTGAATGTGAGTGTCACTGTGTGTGTGTGCTTGTGTGTGTGTGGGGGGGGGGGGGGGGGGGAGATGGTGTGTATGTGTAGGGGGGGGGGGGGAGAAGTGTGTGTGTATATGTGTGTGTGTGTGTGGACGGGTGGGTGTGGATGGTGTGTGTATGGGGGGGGGGGGAGTGTGTATGTGTGAAGAGACGTAAAATGAACTGAACACAGGCTTTAACACCAAATCACCACAGGCACAGATGTGCACAGGGAAGAAAACTGAGGTCACCATGAGATCAGAGCAACAGGAAGACCACTGATTCAGAGAGAATTTTCTCTTATTTCATGATGTTTGATGTACAAGGATATGATGTAAAATGTAATGAGACTATGAAATACTCTTAAAGAAGTTTTACGACTATTTTGATAGCTGAACTCTACTACTATAAAAAAAAAAAGTTTTCTGTTATCAAATTATGATCCCAGCATTAACTAGGTCCCAGATATATCAGTCTATACAAAGACACTTTGAGAAACACTCTAAATTGCATCCATGAATTTAATGAAGCTCAACTGTATAGAACAGTCCCAGACTTCCCAATAATTGTGAAAGTCCAGTAGAATAATAAGTACAGTACAAAAGTATCAAAACTCACTCTTAGCAGGTGCTGGCCAAAGGTTTTTTTAAAGTGCATTTATTATCATAACCATGAATGAATTATTACTTCTTATCAAGCAATCCATGCACAGATGATACTTTAAAAACGACCAAAAAGTACAGTAAAGAATGAACAATTAAAAAGAGTAGATTTCAAAACAAAATTTTCAAATTTGTTTTCCCCTTCATTCCACAGCTAGAGCCTCAAGGGTCACCAATGGTGAGATTTTGCATTGCATGCAACTGTTTATCCACCATCAACTTTAAGTTCCACATTCTGACTATGGGGATGGTACCTAAAAATGTGTGTGTGTGTGTGTGTGTGTGTGTGTGTGTGTGTGTGTGTGTGTGTGTGTGTGTGTGTGTGTGCGCGCGCGCGACGCGCGCGCGTGTGTGTGCTTTCGAATTTGCTAGAATTATTTATTGTCATTGGTTGTTTGTTGTGAGGGTCGAGTGTAAGCGCTTTGATTTGTTTTTACAAGATATAGCGCTTTATAAATTCCATGTATTATTATTATTATTATTAAACATGACTGTGTTCACTTCATGGTTGGTTTGTTTTACAAATAATCTTGTCATCCCTACCTACTGGCACACAAAGGCCTATTCTTCAGAAAGGTGGAATAGCTTTTTAATGTATCAAGTCAAGTCAAAATCACTTTAATCATCCCATAAAGGGCAATTACAATACTCATACTGACAGGTATTAGATCTATTATGTATGAATCATAATCTCAACAGACACAAGACAGTTACATTTCATGCATGCATGTGTGCAAGATGTTCTGCATCATAGGTTTGCACAGATAACCTCGATTCATTATTTTTATATCCTAAAGACTTTCGGGTGAGTGGAGTCAGTACTGATGTTCACTCCAAGAGGAAAAATACCCTTGAGCCAAGCTGAAGGGGGGGGGGGGGGGGGGGGGGGGGGGGGGGCCTCAGTGATGGCTTGGACTTGGGCCATGAGATCAAGTGCACTGTTAATACTCTAACCACTAGACCATCCTGCTCCCCGTAGGCATAATTTTCAGATCATGTACTAGTCCTAGTATGAAAATAGGTTAAGCCCAACAACACTTAAAACTCAAATAGGAAAATACTTAAATAGCCTATCAAATCAACTGAGTTATAAACTATAGAGAAAACACTTAAAACAGGGAAGTACTCAATGATTCAATCTATTACCAACAGTAATTCTGAAGTTGTCTGAATAGTTGAGGCAAGAGTACAAATTATGTATACTGTATAGCGTAATTAAATACATATTTTAAACATAATCAGGATGGTTTTGACTGAGCATCACATTCACAGTAACTGAGTAAGTGCTATAAAAGTTGATCAGTAGTAAAAACGCAGATTGAACTAACCTAACTAAAATAATAGCATACTTTGTAAACAAATGATGTAGATCTATACACATATTGACAGCATAGGTCAGGAAGGAGACAAAGACTGAAACAGTGAAAGTGAAAGAGGAAATACAAAGACTGCAACAGTGAAAGTGAAAGAGGAAATACAAAGACTGCAACAGTGAAAGTGAAAGAGGAAATACAAAGACTGCAACAGTGAAAGTGAAAGAGGAAAGACAAAGACTGAAACAGTCAAAGTGAAAGAGGAAAGACTGGAGGATGACAAGCACACACACAAATTCTATTAAGTAAACATTCAGTGTGT
>JASPKP010003673.1:2500-7500 GCA_030674155.1 Stramonita haemastoma
GACACATCCGCTTCGGAGAAGCGCGGAAGAAAGGGGAGGGGGAGGGAGGGGGTTAGTGTGGGGAGGTAGTGGGATAGGGGAGGGAGGGGGGGGGGGAAGGTGGTTAGTCCAAGCAACGAGAAACGGCCAGATGTTTTGTTGTCCGGAAACGACTCGCTCTTTCTCTCTCTTTCTCCAGCACCGTTTCTTCTTATCGGGCCCAAACACAAACCTTGTCGTTGCCCGCAACGCTCGTTTACTCAGGCGATAGAACTTTGGGGGGTTTGGTTCCTGCAGCAGCAGCAGCAGTAGCAGCAGCAGCCGTCACAGACTCACTCACTCACATCTTGCCAAAGGCAGAGAGAGACAGAGAGAGAGGCATCACATCCAGGCTAGGGGAAAAGCACTGATGACAGAACAGAACAGCCACGCGCTTCACGTGCACGCCCCACTATCTGTGGTGTGCTGCCATGCCGCGCTGTCCGTCGCCGCCGCGACATTGTGCTGCCGCTGCACAAACTCTCCCGCATTTGGTACCCCCCGGGGGTAGGGATGGGGGTGGGGTCGGGGGTTAGGGGGGGTCAGATTTCAGAGTGGTGGTATACTGCTTTTCCCTGACACCACCACCAGCACGTGTGATTGTGACGGCTATTTAGTAGGCCCAGGCGCTCATGTTATTTAAAGAAAGAAGAAAAAAAAAAGGATTTCAGTATGAGATCAATAAATGATTATGTGTTCTCCTTCCTCGACTAGAGCTCTGAGGCTTATCAATAGTCAGATTCGGCGTATGCCATCGTGTTTTACACCCACCATGAAGGTAGCTGCAATCCGACTTCAGGTATGATATCTAAGTACGACACCAGTGTGCATGTTCTTTTTTATTTTTAATTTGTCACCTGTTTCTTCCGGCACACGAACGATGGCTTACTCTTCCGGAAGGCAGAACGGGTTTTAACCTGTGTGCAAGATGTTCTGCGTGCAGAACAGGTGTCTCGGTGGTCGTTTAAACCTGGGTTCGATCCCAGGCCGTCAGGTGGCGAATGTGACGCTCTAACCACCAGGCTATCCTGCCCCTCACTGAGATAAAACAATGTGATTATGGATGGGTGGTCTAGAAGTAACTCGCCTGACCAGGAACGCCAGAAGTGGAGGGTTCGGTCCTCGTTTAAACCCAAACTTTTCCTCGGATGCAAGGAGCCTATGATTTGCCAGGGGAGGTTACAAGCGAGACGTCCAGTCAGATCACTGAGAGTTAATCAGCATGGTGTGGATGGACGGAGCAGTACACCTGAAATAATTAGCAAGCCTATTCTAATTGATGTTTTTGTTGTTGTTGTTGTTGTTTTGTTGTTGTTGTTATGTTTGTTCCTGAACTAGGAAAAGCAAATGCGGGTAACCAGTTACAACTTTTTCCCATCATTTGGAAAAGTATTTATCAACGATTTAATTCTCATCTGTCTCACCTGTCGGCGTTACTGAGTTTGATTTAGCCGCCGCATCCAATAATAATGACATGATACTCTATCTCTTTTTCTAAATAAGTAAAAGAAAAATTTACACAAAAAGCTCTTAGAAAGCAACTTTTTTAAATGACAGCATTTTAGGCGGTGTTTTTTTTGGGGGAAAGAGCCATTGTTCTTCCCTGTTTTTATGTACATATTAATCTCAAGTCAGAGATACTTCAGCTGTCCTCCACAATCATCAATGAGAGAGAGAGAGAGAGAGAGAGAGAGAGAGAGAGAGAGAGAGAGAGAGAGAGAGAGAGAGAGAGAGAGAGAGAGAGAGAGAGAGAGAGAGAGAGAGAGAGAGAGAGAGAGAGAGAGAGTGATAACTTTAAAATATATAAAATATGTTTTTTTAACTTCAGCTTCGGGCCACAATTCAAGAGACAGAGACAGAGATAGAGACAGAGACAGAGACAGACACACAGACACACAGACACACAGACACACAGACAGAAAGGGAGGAAGAGACAGAGAATCAGACAGACAGACAGAGACAGAAAGTCAGACAGAGAGAGTGAGACAGACAGACAGACAGACAGACAGACAGACAGACAGACAGACAGACAGACAGACAGACAGACAGGAAATCGAACTGCCATACCACACAAAGTCCAACACCAGTCCTTCTGAGCCCTGCAACTGTACTTACAACACAGCCCCCTATTCCATTCCAAACTGACAGACTTATCAGAAGGAAGCAAAACCCAGATTACAGCCATCATTCCAGAACATTCTCCAGTGTCTGATAAACACGATTATATTATATATACAGTCCAACAAAATCCTGTCTTTGAACCGGGTACAGAAGCAATTCCATCTTGATTGAAGTGAACAATTCCAAGCATAATGTGTATGTGTATGATATAACCGTGGGCTTTTTTTTTTCTCTCTCCTGAATAAACATTTCTTCCAAAACCAATATTCCAAGTGAAAGACCATTTCCGATGAGTGATCCGACCATTCCAGAACTGTTGCAGAGTGAAGCTGAGGATTGCAGGCAGGATGTTGATGACCCGAGCAGAGCGGAGTATAGCGTGCAGGCGGGTAGTAACAGGGCTGCAGGCCAGTGCTGAATGGAGCCAGCCGCAGCTAGTGGTGCAGTCACGTCTGACAGTGCTGTAGTGTGTGTATGTGTGTGTGTGTGTGTTGTGGTGTGCGTGTGTGTTGTGTGTGTGTGTGTGTGTGTGTGTATGTGTATGTGTGTGTGTGTATGTGTGTGTGTGGTGTGTGTGTTTGTGTGTGTGTGCGTGTTTGTGTGTGTATGTGTGTGTGTGTGTGTGTGTGTGTGTGTGTGTGTGTGTGTGTAGTGGGGTGGGGTGGGCTGGTGTGGTGTGTGTTTGTGTGTGTGTGTGTGTGTGTGTGTGTGTGTGTGTGTGTGTGTGTGTGTGTGTGTGTGTGTGTGTGTGTGTGTGTCTGTTTGTGTGTGTGCTTTTATGATGCTTTTATTCTATCTATCTATCTATCTATCTATCTATCTATCTATCTATCTATCTATCTATCTATCTATCTATCTATCTATCTATCTATCTATCTATCTATCTATCTGTCTAGCTAGCTAGCTAGCTAGCTAGCTATCCATCTTTCTATCTGTATTTCTGTCTATCTGTATATCTATCTATCCTTTAGTCTGGCGACCGTGGGGGCCCCCCTAAAGACTTGACAACCAGTTTTTTCCATTCATCTCTCTCGTCTGCCTTTCTCAAAATTTTGTTGAGTTCTAGGCCTGTCCATTCGCTAATGTTTAAATTGTACAGGCATATCACACGATCAAAAGGACTTGCAAAAACAATACTGCAAGGCACTGTCCAAGGAGGAAGAAAAAGAGGCAGACCAAGGAAGAGATGGGAAGACAACATCAGCGAATGCTTTTTTAAAATTTTATTTTATACCACTTTTTGTCACAGCAGATTTCTCTGTGTTGAAATTCGGGCTGCTCTCCCCGTGGAGAGCTCGTCGCCACAAGATGACAATTATCCACAAATATTCGCATTCGGATGCGACTATAAACCGAGGCCCCGTGTGCGAACGCATGCAGAACATCTTGCGCACACGTTAAAAACCCGTTCCGCCTTTAGAAGGAGCAGGTCATTGTTGGCCGGTAGGAGCAGATGACAACTTTTTTTTTTTTTAAACAGCATGCACACAGGTGTCGTGTTCAGACACCATCTCTGAGAACGAATCGGGGAGTTGGAGTCTCAGGGCGGCTCGGGGCTGTATATGGCAACGTTCTGATGGCTCCTGCGACGGTACTGGAACCATTCGTATAGGTCATTGCCTTTCCAATGGATCGTTCCAGTGGCGTGGAGAGGGGGGGTCTGCTACATGGGTAACAGTTTGCCCTCCATACTTACCTACCCAGGCTTTGCGCTCTAGAGCCAAGAGTGCAACTCCATAGTCTTCCAAGACTGACGGATGCCAACCATACAACATAACCCAGGCAAAATAGGTTTTGAAAATAAATTTGCGAAAATACAGCACAAGAAAAAGGAAGACAGAAAAAGAAAAACGAAGCAAAAATGAAAGAAAACTGAATAACTTTACAAGACTAGATCATGCGAAAAGAAAACGAAAAGAAAGAAGAGATGAAAGAAAGAGAAACAGGCGTAACAAAGAAACCAGAAAAAAAAAATGGCAAAAGAGTTAAGGCGAAACAAAATCCATTTCAGAAATAAAATTGCAAAAATATTATACCAAAAATGAAAGAAAGAGAGAGGACCCCCCCCCCCCCCCCCCAAAAAAAAAAAAATTATAATTAAAAAAAAAATTAAGAAGTGAAAAGAAAACTTTGGAAATAAACAAGAATAAAACATTGAACAATGCAATAAGTGGATCGGTGGTCTAGAGGTAACGCGCCTGACTAGGAAGCGAAAAGTCCGGGTCGGAGTGTGCGGTGGTTCCAATCCCGTTTGGGCCCAAAACTTTTCCCCACCCATTAGACCCTGAGTGTTGGTCTGGGCGCTAGTCTTTCGGATGAGACGATAAACCAAGGTCCCGTGTGTTACACGTCATTATTTAGCGCACGTAAAAGAACCCACGCCAACAAGAGGGTTGACCCTGGCAAAATTCTGTAGAAAAAAAGCCACTCAGATAGGGAAACAATTACAGTTGCAGACAGGAAAAAGAAAAAAAATGGGCAGGCGCTGCACTTGTGGCGACGCGCTCTCCTCGGGTAGAGCAGCCTGAATTTTACGCAGAGAAATCTGCTCTGACATAAAGTAGTATGAAATTAAATGAATTATTATAAAATGAAACCAGGAAAGAGAGATAGAGAAGAGAAGGAAAACAACCAAGAAAACAAGGCAGTTTTAGATAAAATCACAACATAGCGAACGAAACTAAAGAAACAAATGAAGACAAAAAAGAAACACGAAACAAAAATGAAAGAAAACCAAAGAAGATAAAGGATCGACAATTGTTTTTTTCATGAAAATGAACGGAAAGGAAAAAGAGAAAAAAATAAATAAAATGAAGGATCAAGTAGGAAGAACATACTAAACTAGATGGAAATAAACAGTG
>JASPKP010003673.1:15000-19297 GCA_030674155.1 Stramonita haemastoma
TCTCTCTCTCTCTCTCTCTCCTCTCTCTCTCTCTCTCTCTCCTCTCTCTCTCTCTCTCTCTCCTCTCTCTCCTCTCTCTCTCTCTCTCTCTCTCTCTCTCTCTCTCTCTCAATCAATGCCAGCGGTAAGCTGCTTAGTGCCGTGATGACTTTAGTTCGTCACCTCTGTACGTTTGGCCTGCCAGGCCACGCTCTGTGTTTGATGTGTGCGTGTGTGTGTGCGTGTGTATGTGTGTGTGTGCGTGTGTGCGTGTATGTGTGTGCGTGCGTGCGCGTATGTGTGTGTGCGTGCGTGCGTGTGTTGTAAACACACCTAATTAACATCAGAACAAAAATGACCGCCTATACATTAAAACTGAACGTATTCCAGTTTTGCCTTAATTTCTACGGCTTTAACCCCCCTCCCCTCTACAAATCGTTAAAATGAAGATGTAAAAATATGATTCAGTACAGAAAATCGATTTTCCAACGATGCTCGTTGATTTTAGCTTCTTTTTTTTTCGTGTGGAGGGGGGTGGGCAACATGTTATCTGCAATTACTCATTACTCTGTTTTTTTCTTAAACTTTCATTTAAATCAAATTACAGCAACAATGATATAAAAATGTTCCCCCAACTTCTGGCAATTCATTTTAATGTTATTTGGCCCAAGCCACAAGCTCTGTAAATTATTGATGTCATCATGAGCCAAAGCTTACACTAAAATGTTATTTTGTAAAATGTTGTGTAGAGATTTCCTTCAGCCATGACAAGCTCTTAACATAACAACCTGCACTTAAATTTTTAAAAATGAAAAATCCTCTAAAGTCGGAGTATGGCTGCCTATATAGCGAAGTATTTGAAAACAGTCATACACGCAAACTTCTCATTCAGTGTGCAATTTCAATCTCTTGCTAATTTAATAGGTGGGATGGGTGCGTCAGAGTGTTAAGCTGGGAAACGCACAATCACAACAACAACAACAACATTTTAATGATATAAAAGTAATAGGTATTGGTGGTCTAGCGGTAACGCACCTGCCTAGAAAACGAGATGTCTGGGTTTGATCCCCGTTTGTGCCTGAAAGTTTTCCGCCATTCACAGGACCACGAGTAGAAAAGAACCCACGGCAACAGGGGAGTTGGCTCTGGCAAAATGTTGTAGAAAAAAAGCCAATCTGATGGAGAAACAAATGCAGCTGCAGACAGGAAAATAAAAACCCATGAGTGGCGCTGCACTTGTGGCGACGCACTCTTCCTGCGAAAGCAGCTCAAATTTCACGCAGAAAATTCTGCCGTGACTTTGAGTCGTATACAAAATACATCTGGAAAAGACCAAGGGAATTAAAAAGTGATACAAGTAGTGGAGGACAGCGTACTTATTCCCCTTTACCTTCCCAAAACGCTCTTCTTGCTTTTCGGCAGTTGGCTGAGGTGTTTTATTTGTTTGTTTTTTTTAATTTTATTTTATTCTCTTGTATCGAGGATAATGGAATAAACACTCGTGTGATTTTTTACATCCAGTCCTCGTATGTATGCAGTTTTTTGTAAATCGTGTCATCTGTTCCCACCGGCACATGGTGGCCTACTCTTACGAAAAGCGCAACAGGATTTAACGTGTGCGCAAGATGTTCTCTGTGTGTGTGCGTGTGTGTGTGTGTGGGGGGGGTTCTTTCTTTAAAAGAATATTTATTCTTATTTTTCCAGGACAATGGAATAAGCACTCATGATTATACTTTTTTTTTTACATCAGTCCCTGTGTGTGCGTATTTTTGCAAATTTTGTCATCTGGTTTTGTTTTGTTTTGCTGTAGTTTGTTTAGCTTGGGTTTATTTTTTGTTTTTTGTTGGTGTTTTTTTAGGAGGTGTTGTCATCTGCGTGTTATTTATTTATTTATCTATTTAGTTATTCTTTTATATCAAGTGTAATGGAATAAGCACTCTTGTGTTTTTTACATCCAGTTCCCGTGTGTATGCAGTTTTGTAAATCTTGTCATCTGTTCCCACCGGTACACAATGGCCTACTCCTACGAAAAGCAAGCGGAACAAGATTTAACATGTTCGCAAGATGTGTGTGTGTGTGTGTATGTGTGCGTGCGTGCATGCGTGTGTGTGTGTGTGTGTGTGTGTGTGTGTGTGTGTGTGTGTGTGTGTGTGTGTGTGTGTGTGTGTGTGTGTGTGTGTGTGTGTGTGTGTGTTGTGTGTGTGTGTGGCGTGTGCGTGTGTGTAGTCCAGTGCCATTGGTCACCGTTGATATTGTAAGGTGTATACAGGGTAGCAAGAAAGCTGCTAAAAAACAACAACAACAACAACAACAACATACACTTATCACTCCACCAGACCAAATACAAGCTCATTAATTTGACAACGACAGCACATGCGAGGAGTAATTTATCACCAGTGCGAGGATGAGGATGGCTGTTCTAAGCCTCTAAGAGCCTCATTTACTTGACGTCAGCACTTGCACTTGATGTATTTCAGTGATACATTAGGTGTGACCTATTTAACGTCGGTTTGGGAAAGTTAGGTCAGTGTGACCCTATGTTGATGGTGAAAACTGACCTTGAGCTAGAAAAGCGAAAAAGGCTTTGTAGAGAGTACAACGGTGTGTTAAGGTCTGCTCACTTTCTATACATATATAGACAGACAGACAGACAGACAGACAGACAGACAGATAGGCAGACATACGGACAGACAAACAGACAGACATACATACATACATATATACATAGACAGACAGACAGACAGACAGACAGACAGACAGACAGACAGACATGCATACACAGATAGACAGACAGACAGACAGACAGACAGACAGACAGACAGACAGGGGACGGGATAGCTTAGTGGTCAGAACATTGCGCTCGCAATTTGAAGACCCGTGTTCGATTTCCGGTCGAGGAGATTTTTCTCCTGGTGTTAACATCAGTGCTGACTCCTCTCTCCCTACAAGTCCTTCGGATGAGACTATAAACCGAGGCCCCGTTTGCGAACGCACGCAGAACATCTTGTGCACATGTTAAATCCTGTTCCGCTTTTCGTAATAGTAGGCCATTGTGTGCCGGTGGGAACAAAGGACAAAATTTACAAAAAACTGCATGCACATGGGGACTGGATGTAAAAAAAAAAAAGCACATGAGTGCTAATTCCAGTATCCTCGAAATAAAAGAATAAATAAACAATAAAAAAGAATAAAAGACAGACAGACAGACAGACAGACAGACAGACAGACAGACAGACAGACAGACAGACAGACAGACAGACAGACAGATAGATAGATAGATAGATAGATAGATAGATAGATAGATAGATAGATAGATAGATAGATAGATAGATAGATAGATAGATAGATAGATAGATAGATAGATAGATAGATAGATAGATAGATAGATAGACTAGCACCCAGACCTTCACTCATGGTCCAATGGATGGGGGAGAAGTTCGGGTTCAAATGGGAAACCAACCCTTTACTTGTTGATATCTAGGCAGGTTCACTGTCTTTAACGACACACTCATGATAGGAGATATCTCCAAAGTGGCAATGCAGCTACCTTATGGTGGGGCAAACATGGCCACATAGGTAAAATCTGAGGATTGGCGAACCTCGAAGCTGTAGCCAAGGAGCGAAACAAAAGAAGGAAAGGAGATAAACAAAAGATCTGAACCGGATCCAGACGATCCAAAAATCCCCTTCAGTGATCACCTGGGTGCTGTTAAGTTTAGATTATGTCAATTTATGATTATTAGAATCAGAAGCTCCACACCACCTCAGTCGTTTGGTTAACACGTTCCAGATTACAGGCCAATTATTTCTCTAACAACATCTTTATCAAGAAAAAAAACTCATTTCCACATCCCCTTTCAGCTCTTACCTCAGCCACACTCCTCCATCTTTCCAACCTTACAGCTCTCTTCTGATTTTAAACTTCATTTCTGATTTCATTAGAAACTTGTAAATGAGTGGTGCTGCGCTTGTGAGGACATGCTCTTCTCTTTTGAAAAGCAGCCTGAATTTCACATACTGAAATCTGCAGTGACTGAAAGCGGTATAAATATAACTCCAATGGACTGTTATACTGCAAACGAGTAAAATGTTAACATATTTGAAAAGATATGCTACTACAATTGCTGTGGTGTGTACTGCTGAGTTAGCACACAGACATGTATGCATTCGTATTTCTGACGAGGAAGAAGCCCAGGCAAGACAGTGGGGTAGGTAGGAAGGCAGAGGCAGAACAGCAAACAGGTGGGTTAGCTGCTTTGTTTATTTCCCCCAGAGCACATAACATTATTCTTTCCGGTGATAAGCGGGGTGGCAAAGC
>JASPKP010003674.1:10000-12500 GCA_030674155.1 Stramonita haemastoma
TCATTTAACAACAGTCATTAAACAAGAGTCACCAAGTAACAGTCACTAAACAAGAGTCACCAAGTAACAGTCACTAAATAAAAGTCACCAAGTAACAGTCACTAAATAAAAGTCACCAAGTAACAGTCACTAAATAAAAGTCACCAAGTAACAGCAACTAAATAAAAGTCACCAAGCAACAGTCATTAAATAAAAGTCACCAAGCAACAGTCATTAAATAAAAGTCACCAAGCAACAGCCACTAAATAAAAGTCACCAAGTAAGAGTCACTAAATAAAAGTCACCAAGTAAGAGTCACTAAATAAAAGTCACCAAGTAAGAGTCACTAAATAAAAGTCACCAAGTAAGAGTCACTAAATAAAAGTCACCAAGTAACAGCCACTAAATAAAAGTCACCAAGTAAGAGTCACTAAATAAAAGTCACCAAGCAACAGTCACTAAATAAAAGTCACCAAGAGCCACTAAATAAAAGTCACCAAGTAAGAGTCACTAAATAAAAGTCACCAAGCAACAGTCACTAAATAAAAGTCACCAAGAGCCACTAAATAAAAGTCACCAAGCAACAGTCACTAAATAAAAGTCACCAAGAGCCACTAAATAAAAGTCACCAAGTAAGAGTCACTAAATAAAAGTCACCAAGTAAGAGTCACTAAATAAAAGTCACCAAGTAAGAGTCACTAAATAAAAGTCACCAAGTAACAGTCACTAAATAAAAGTCACCAAGTAAGAGTCACTAAATAAAAGTCACCAAGTAAGAGTCACTAAATAAAAGTCACCAAGTAAGAGTCACTAAATAAAAGTCACCAAGTAAGAGTCACTAAATAAAAGTCACCAAGTAAGAGTCACTAAATAAAAGTCACCAAGTAAGAGTCACTAAATAAAAGTCACCAAGTAAGAGTCACTAAATAAAAGTCACCAAGTAAGAGTCACTAAATAAAAGTCACCAAGCAACAGTCACTAAATAAAAGTCACCAAGAGCCACTAAATAAAAGTCACCAAGTAAGAGTCACTAAATAAAAGTCACCAAGCAACAGTCACTAAATAAAAGTCACCAAGAGCCACTAAATAAAAGTCACCAAGCAACAGTCACTAAATAAAAGTCACCAAGAGCCACTAAATAAAAGTCACCAAGTAAGAGTCACTAAATAAAAGTCACCAAGTAAGAGTCACTAAATAAAAGTCACCAAGTAAGAGTCACTAAATAAAAGTCACCAAGAGCCACTAAATAAAAGTCACCAAGTAAGAGTCACTAAATAAAAGTCACCAAGCAACAGTCACTAAATAAAAGTCACCAAGAGCCACTAAATAAAAGTCACCAAGCAACAGTCACTAAATAAAAGTCACCAAGAGCCACTAAATAAAAGTCACCAAGTAAGAGTCACTAAATAAAAGTCACCAAGCAACAGTCACTAAATAAAAGTCACCAAGAGCCACTAAATAAAAGTCACCAAGTAAGAGTCACTAAATAAAAGTCACCAAGTAACAGTCACTAAATAAAAGTCACCAAGTAACAGTCACTAAATAAAAGTCACCAAGTAACAGTCACTAAATAAAAGTCACCAAGTAAGAGTCACTAAATAAAAGTCACCAAGTAAGAGTCACTAAATAAAAGTCACCAAGTAAGAGTCACTAAATAAAAGTCACCAAGTAACAGCCACTAAATAAAAGTCACCAAGTAAGAGTCACTAAATAAAAGTCACCAAGTAAGAGTCACTAAATAAAAGTCACCAAGAGCCACTAAATAAAAGTCACCAAGTAAGAGTCACTAAATAAAAGTCACCAAGTAACAGTCACTAAATAAAAGTCACCAAGTAACAGCCACTAAATAAAAGTCACCAAGTAACAGTCACTAAATAAAAGTCACCAAGCAACAGTCACTAAATAAAAGTCACCAAGAGCCACTAAATAAAAGTCACCAAGTAAGAGTCACTAAATAAAAGTCACCAAGTAAGAGTCACTAAATAAAAGTCACCAAGTAAGAGTCACTAAATAAAAGTCACCAAGTAAGAGTCACTAAATAAAAGTCACCAAGCAACAGTCACTAAATAAAAGTCACCAAGAGCCACTAAATAAAAGTCACCAAGTAACAGTCACTAAATAAAAGTCACCAAGTAACAGTCACTAAATAAAAGTCACCAAGTAAGAGTCACTAAATAAAAGTCACCAAGTAAGAGTCACTAAATAAAAGTCACCAAGTAACAGTCACTAAATAAAAGTCACCAAGTAAGAGTCACTAAATAAAAGTCACCAAGTAAGAGTCACTAAATAAAAGTCACCAAGTAAGAGTCACTAAATAAAAGTCACCAAGAGCCACTAAATAAAAGTCACCAAGTAAGAGTCACTAAATAAAAGTCACCAAGTAAGAGTCACTAAATAAAAGTCACCAAGAGCCACTAAATAAAAGTCACCAAGTAAGAGTCACTAAATAAAAGTCACCAAGTAAGAGTCACTAAATAAAAGTCACCAAGTAAGAGTCACTAAATAAAAGTCACCAAGTAAG
>JASPKP010003674.1:17500-19295 GCA_030674155.1 Stramonita haemastoma
AACAAACACTTATTTAATCCAAAAGATTTAGCATTGCCTGAAATCATAGCCTAAAGATCATACCTCAGAGAGTATTCAGATAAATTATGGACACTCCCGCGATAGATGCTGAAATCCATAGTGTCCAGAAATGTATATTAACAACAAAAAAAAACTTGACCAGACTGAGGTATGGTGGTCATGCAAACAGAAACACACAGAGAAATCTGAGACGACAGTTCTCCAGGTAAGGTTGAGGGCAGAAGGAAAAAGAGGCAGACCACCAGCATCCTACATTGCCAACATCACTGAGATCAGTGGTCTTTATTTTTATATACACATACACGTTGTTTGCTTTCGTTTGTTGTTTTTTTGCTTTGATATGTACTCTTTGTTTTGTTTGCAGTTCTTTGGATACTTGTTCTTTCTTTTGACAGTTTTTTGACTTGACTGTGTTGTCAGAGAATATGTACATTTCCCCCCGCAAGGCAGATGAGAAACTGCTGAAGTCAGGGCAGTGTGATGTACACAGGGAGTTTTATAGGGCAAGTTTTCGACCTGGTCAGTCTTTGTTCGCGAAAATAGTGGCTACGTGGTTTGTCCCCATGAAGGCATCACTCATTGGCTTGCTTACAGGTTTTTGTTAAGTATAGATAGATAGACGGACAGACTGACAAACGCATAGACAGACAAACAAAAAAACACACGCACGTACACACACAATTTCATGCAGGCACGCAGGCACGCATACACACACATACGCACGCATGCACGCACGTACACACACATTTGTAAGCACTCTCTCACACACACACATTTGTGAGCGCGCGCGTGCTCACAAACACACACACACACAAACACATAAACACACATTCATGAGCACGCACTGCAACACACACACACACACACACACACACACACACACACACACACACACACACACACACACACACACACACACACACACACACACACACAGCACGCACGCACGCACGCACGCACACACACACACACAGAGGAAGACAGAGGATGAACAAACAATTGTGTAAATTTAATCTTTTACTCTCTATTAAGATCATTATGACTTGACTTGACTTGATATACACACAGAATATGCCGCAAAAAATGTTTGCTGTAAGGAAAACATCGTGATTTTGGTTTTGATTAAAGTAATGTACAGAGAGTGCAGTAGATACTGTTCTACCATTAAATCTGTTCCTTGGCTAAGAAAATATCATCAAACAGCTAAATGCCATCTGAAAATAAAAATAATGTGACTTAGGCTTGGCTTCATACAGACACAGACACAGACACAGACACACACAGACACACACAGACACACAACACACACACACACACACACACACACACCACACACACACACACACACACACACACACACACATTTGTGAATCTTGAATCTTGAATCACACAGAGAGAGAGATACACAGAGAGAGAGAGAGAGAGAGAGAGAGAGAGAGAGAGAGAGAGAGAGAGAGAGAGAGAGAGAGAGAGAGAGAGAGAGAGAGAGAGAAGAGAGTGAATGAATAAATAAAATAAATGAATAAATGAATGAATGAACGAATGATTGAATGAAACGATAATCTTTATTTTTAAAGAGTTATAGAAAAACATTCACATATCTTTGTTCATCTAGCCACACACACACACACACACAGAGAGAGAGAGAGAGAGAGAGAGAGAGAGAGAGAGAGAGAGAGAGAGAGAGACAGACAGACAGACAGACAGACAGACAGACAGACAGAGACAGAGAGACAGAGAGACAGAGAGAGAGACAGAGACAGAGAGACAGACA
>JASPKP010000368.1:0-12500 GCA_030674155.1 Stramonita haemastoma
TTCGATGAGACGATAAACCGAGGTCCCATGTGTTTACACATCATTATTTAGTGCACGTAGAAGAACCCACGGCAAAAAGAGAGTTGTCTCTGGCAAAATTCTGTAGAAAAAAACCACTCTGACAGGGAAGCTAATACAGTTGTAGACAGGAAAACCAAAAAAAAAAGGTGGCGTTACTCTTGAGGCGACGTGCTCCCCCCCCCCCCCGGAGAGAGCAGCCCGTATTTCACGCAGAGAAATCTTCTGTGACTTAAAGGGGTGTAAAATGTGAAAGGTGTAGAGAGACTCCTGTCTGCTATACTTATTAAAAACCTAAAACAATGACCTCAGAAGACATACCTCGATACTTTCAGTTCAGAATGAAAATGAGATTGGGGGAATGAACCCGTGTACCAGACTACAGAATCTCTTTTGTTGTACTACTGGAAAAATGCCTTAACAATATATCCTCCGCAGACCCTTTAACGTCACAAGTAGAAGGATATATGGTTCTATCCTCCATATTTGATACTTTTCCCCCTTCGTTGCCCCAACGTCTGTGACCTTTATGTTCTACTATTTCCACGCCTTTCATGTCTATCTCTTCATGCCTGGACTCGTCGTGTCTTGCCCTCAAAAAGTTAGAAGTTCGTAGAGTTCTCATCAGTGTTAGGCCGCTGTGGGGCCACCAACCAGAAGGATCCTGCACTGCTACCGCGTCAGTTTTGTGGTGTTTCACGGTGCCTGTTCTTAGCTGGCATACGCAAGACACTACCTATAACCCCCCCTACTGACGACTGTAACAGCTTGTAGTGAGCCAGACTGAATGAGACACCCATCCATGGCTGGTAGCAGCCAAGACGTCATCCCTGCAACGACCTTCCCCTGTGAGCCTCCAACCTCGAAGGCTTTGACACCTCTGTAGGTCTGTTCTGTGTAGGTCTGTTCTGTGTAGGTCTGTACTCTGTAGGTCTGTTCTCTGTAGGCCTGTTTTGTGTAGGTCTGTACTGTGTAGGTCTGTTCTGTGCAGGTCTGTTCTGTGTAGGTCTGTTCTGTGTAGGTCTGTTCTGTGTAGGTCTGTACTATGTAGGTCTGTTCTCTATAGGTCTGTTCTCTGTAGGTCTGTTCTCTGTAGGTCTGTTCTCTGCAGGTCTGTTCTTACTCTCACTCAAGGAATGTTTGCAACACGCGCGCCACATAGCTATTCCCCCAGTTGAATTCACGGACATGCAGTAACTGTCTCTGATACTAAGACAGCAGCATCCTCTTCAGAAAAAAGCCAGAACAACGAACAGTTCAGGTGCATTAGAGGCCGAGGGGAAAGAGCTAGCTGTCATGTCTTGCAATTTTTCTCACGTCCCTGGCAAGCTTATTACCAAACTTTTGAAGAAATAAGAAAGAAGAAAGGGGAAGAGAAAGACAGGACTGCATGCACCACTACCTTGTTTCATCGTATCTCTGCTGTATAATCTGCCCAGTGTAACCTCGCCTCTCCACTCTTCTTTACAGCTTCGTTCACCAGGCATGCTCTGAATACTAATTTTATATTCCTGCAACTTCCTGTTCACTTCCTTTTTGTTTGTTTTTTTTTTTGTTTTGTGTTTTTTTAGAGAGAGAGAGAGAGAGAGAGAGAGAGAGAGAGAGAGAGAGAGAGAGAGAGAGAGAGAGAGAGAGAGAGAGAGAGAGAGAGAGAGAAAGTAACGAACAAGTTAATTTGAAATGTGTGATAGCAAGAGACAGACAGACAGACAGACAGACAGACAGACAGACACAGAGATACAGAGAGACAGAGAGAGACACACACACACACACAGAGACACAGAGAGACACAGAGAGAGAGAGAACCCATGCCGGAATATTCCATGCTGTTTCCAAATATCAGTTTGTTGTTGGTACAGCTGTGCGGTTCTTATTTTCACACCATGATGATCACCCGGAGTACGGACCTTGGAGGTCACCCGGAATATTCACCATGATGATCACCTAGAATGAGGGTCACCAGAATATGCACCATGGGGATCACCTAGAATATGAGCCAGGATGATCAGTCAGAATATGCACCCTGGGGTCACCAAGAATATGCATCATGGGGGTCACCCAGAATGTGGGTCACCAAAAATATGCACCATGGGGGTCACCCAGAATGGGGGTTACCCAGAATATGCACTATGGGGGTCACCCAGAATATGCACTATGGGGGTCACCCAGAATATGCACTATGGGGGTCACCCAGAATATGCACTATGGGGGTCACCCAGAATATGCACCATGGGGTCACCCAGAATGGGGATCACCCAGAATATGCACCATGGGGGTCACCCAGAATATGCATAATGGGGGTCACCCAGAATATGCACCATGGGGATCACCTAGGATATGAACCATGGGGATCACCCAGAATATGCACCATGGGTATCACCCAGAATATGCACCATGGGGATCACCCAGAATATGCACCATGGGGATCACCCAGAATATGCACCATGGGGATCACCCAGAATATGCATCATGGGGGTCACCCAGAATATGCACCATGGGGATCACCTAGGATATGAACCATGGAGATCACCCAGAATATGCACCATGGGGATCACCCAGAATATGCACCATGGGGATCACCCAGAATGTGCACCTTGGGGATCACCCAGAATATGCACCATGGGGATCACCCAGAATGAGGGTCACCCAGAATGGGGGTCACCCAGAATATGCACCATGAGGGTCACCCAGAATATGCACCATGGGGGTCAACCAGAATATGCACCTTGGGGTCACCCAGAATGTGCACCATGCAACACTCTTTACACTTGAGAATGACTGTGAGAATCCTCGCTCGGTAAGGAGTTTGCGTGTTTGACTTTTCAAATAATAATAATAATAACATGGGATTTACACAGTGCTAAATCTTGTAAAGCAAACAAAGGCAGCCATAGGCCGACCTCACACGATATTTTCTCCTGAAACGAAGAGTGCAGACTGCTATGCTAGACACTGGGAGTCTGTCATGGATGAAGATGGTCCAAACATGTACAACAACATTGTGATGTTGGCATTCTCACTGTGTTTACATTAATAGCTGACAAATTTCTTGGCCTCCATTAATCACAAATGCTTGAGAGTCACAAACGCCAAATATGTATCTTTGGACACTTAATCTAAAAATAAAATACACCAGAGTCCATAACATCCTTGAATTTGACTCAGAATAAAGATTCTTTTGCAGAAGGTTTCATTACGATTGCAAATTCCTGTCGCACATAAAGACTTCTGTATGTCATCTCATCAGATAGACTAGTTTACAATTATCAAAAAAAGACAATAAAAAGAATGGACATGAAGATGATGATGACATTATGGTTAAGCACCTAACTTGCTCATTCAAAAGCAAGCTTAACAGCTGAAGTGATGACAGCAATCAAGATGGCGACGATATGATTTTCATCGTCAAGGAAGACAGAACGCACAAAGAACAGCGTTGTTCATCCCCCGTTAACACAAGTGAGCTATAACCCCAATAAATATAGCTCACCTCCTGTTCCCCTTGGATAAAAAGATAATTTTTCTCTCTAAAAAAGGAGGAAAAGGGCACCGCGCATCACCCAAGCTAAAACAATAGCTCTTTCTTTCCTTTTCTTTCAGATGCCTTATGTTCCCTGTGTTTAACAAGTTAAAGCTCATGCATACGACCTGTCCGTCTTGACAAGCCACAAGATTTGTGGAGTCTGAAAACATCAAGGTGCCCTAACACAGTTCCAGGCTAAGACGCGAGACCCCCCCGAAAGGATAAATCAGTTTTACAGCGCCCTTGTTTTCAAGACTGATTTCAAATTTTAGGAGAGGTTGTTCCTTTCAGGAGAAAACAATGACGTGAAATTGCTCAGCGACCTCATGTTATAAAGTGCAAGCAGTCAAAGGTGGGTCCTGATTGCTTGTTCCTGTTGTTTAGAACTCAGCCGAGCAGGAAGCAAGTTCACGCCTTTTACCCTTTTAGGGTTTAGGGTCTTAGTTTATTACTACGTTACACTATCATGTTGTTCGGCCTCCTATGTGTGCATTAGTGCAGCAAAGGTAAAAACCCTTATTTAGGGTGGGAGAGGTCAAAGGTATGAATAGCAACAGACCCATCCCAAAAAGAAACCAAACTGGTGACATTAACCAAAATGCTGCCATACACACACTTACGAGCATGCACACACCCTGTCACTCATGCATGCGAACACCGGCGGCGCTTACACACGCACGCACGCACGCAAGCACGCACACACACACACACACACACACACACACACACAACACGCGCGCACACACACACACACATTAACACACACACATGCCTTTCACTATTTCAAATCCACGAGCGAGATAGGCATAATGTTATCTGAATTTTCACACAGGAGAAAAAATGAACTGAAAATTGATGTCTCGAAGCTAGCTGCGCTCACACCCTTCAGATGCCCCTCCTACCTGATAGGCACTATCGGCATGATGGAAATGATATACGGGACTGTTTGTCTGACGCTGTTCCATTCCTTTATAGGGAAACAAATGTAGCTGCATACAGAAAAAGAAAAAAATGATAGGTGGCATTGCTCTTGCAGCGACATGCTCTCCCCAGGGAGAGCAGCCTGAATTTCAAGCAGACAAATCTACTGTGACTTGAAGTGGTGTAAAATGTAGAAATCTACACACAAAAAATATATGGAAAGCCAAGGGTTATGGGTTTAATTCCTGTATTATTAAATATAAGTATTTCCCTAGTAAAGTTCTGCACCCAAAACTGGTCACTCAAAAAATTACAAATTACATCTGCAGACAAGAAAAATATGGGATGATGTTGCACCCCTGCTCTCTCCCATGGAAAGACAACGTCTGACAAAGAAAAATCTGCATTGCAATACACAATACCCTTTACTGATCACTGACTATAGCCCTTAGTCTGCATGGATGCTTGGGCAGGAGCCAGAAACAGAGACATGATAGTCATGTAAGCTGAATGCAGATAATAATGAAGATGGCATGTGTTACAAGAGCTCAGAGGTAAAGCTGGTAGTTTTCACTCACTGATACGTGTATGGTACGTTTACAATTAAAGAAGCTGTCTAGGTGTCTGAGTATGGAGGACGAGATAGCCTAGTGATCAAAACATTGCGCTCGCAATTTGACGACCCGGGTTCGATTCCCGTTTGAGAGGATTTTTCCCCTGGAGTTAACATCAGTGCTGACTCCACTTCCCCCCCACAAGTCCTTCGGATGAGACTATAAACCGAGATCCCGTGTGCGAACGAACGCAGAACATCTAGTGCACATGTTAAATCCTGTTCCGCTTTTCGGAAGAGTAGGCCATTGTGTGCCTGTGGGAACGGATGACAAGATTTACAAATTTGGACTCACACAGGGACTGGATGTATAAAAAAGATTAAAAAAGCACACGAGTGTTTTTTCCATCATTCTCGAAATAGAAGAATAAATTAATTTAAAAATAAGTAAAATAAAATAGATTGCAGCTTGTGTCTGACAGGCATTGTGTACAGTACAAGTGCAGCCAGCCTGCTCCTGCCTGATCTGCACTGAATTGAAGGAGGAAGTCTGTAACCTCGACAATGAACGCATCTTTGATGATACAAGGGACGCTACTGCTGTATTTGCTTCAGTTTATTTTTATTTTTTTTCATTTTTTATTTAATTCTTTTATTTTTATTCTTTTATACCGAGGATAATGGAATAAACACTCGTGTGCTTTTTTTTTACATCCAGTCTCTGTGTGTATGAAGTTTTGTAAATATTGTCATCTGTTCCCACCGGCATACAATGGCCTACTCTTACGAAAAGCGGAACAGGATTTAACGTGTGCGCAAGATGTTCTGCGTGCGTTCGTACATGGGGCCTCGGTTTACAGTATCATCCAAAAGACTTTTGGGGAGAGTAGAGTCAGATATCACACTCGTGATATCTATTCTCCTATATGGCTGTGAATCATTGACTCTGACAGCAGAGTTAGAGAGGAGAATCCAAGCATTCGAGAACAAGTGCCACAGAAGACTCCTCAAAATATCATACAAAGAACACAAGACCAATAACTATGTGAAAGAAGAAATCAAAAAGCGTGTGGGGCCCCCAAGAGCCTTTGCTCTCCACCATACAGAGGAGAAAGCTGATGTGGTTTGGTCACACCACAAGACACAACACCCTAGCAAAAACCATCCTGCAAGGAACAGTCGAGGGCAAGAGAAGAAGAGGCCGCCAAAAGAAATCATGGGTTGACAACATCAAAGACTGGACCGCCCAACCCCTGCAACACCTCCTACTAGCCACACAGGATCGTGAAGCATGGAAAAAGATATCTGTTGCGTCTTCTCTCATGTCCCCCCTACGTCCTTTGGGACATGGGACTGAGTGAGTGAGTGAGTGAGAGTCAGCACTGATGTTAACTCCAGGGGGAAAATCCCCTCGAACAGGAATCGAACTCGGGTAGTCAAATTGCCAGCGCAATGTTAATAATAATAATAATAATAATAATAATAATAATAATAATAATAATAATAATGATAATGATAATAATGATAATGATAATGATAATGATAATGATAATAATAATAATAATAATAATAATAATAATAATAATAATAATAATGATGATGATGATGATGATGATGATGATGATGATGATAATGATGATGATGATAATAATAATAATAATAATAATAATAATAATAATAATAATAATAATAATAATAATAATAAAAGGAATTTATATAGCAAGAAATCAAAATGCTTGCATTCAACCAGTTCTTGCGCATGCAGCCAACAACAATTTAGATTTTTAACAAAGTCAATGTACACACACACACACACACACACACACACACACACACACACACACACACACACACACACGCCACACACACACACACACACACACACACACACACACACACACACACACACACACACAAGGTTCAACACTTTGGCAGGGTGGTGGATATTTCGGTTGTTGAGAGTAGGGGCAGAAGATGAAACAGGAGGGGGAAATCTTAGCTTTTAAATAAGTGTGTCTTGAGGCTGGATTTAAATGTGTCATAGGTAGGCAATGTTCTGACCACTAGACTATTCCGTCCCCCCAGTGTGTGTGTGTGTGTGTGTGTGTGTGTGTGTGTGTGTGTGTGTGTGTGTGTGTGTGTGTGTGTGTGTGTGTGTGTGTGTGTGTTATGTTGTTGATGCCATAACCATTCCCTATATGTACCACTCTCTCTCTCTCATTTAACTTCCTGTCAGAATTTGAAATACACCGAAAGGTGTGAAGATTCTTATAGCATTAAAAAACAACAACAAAGGTCTGTAAACGTGCGCAAATATGCTTGTCAAAATCAGAATGAAAATTTTCTTTTTATGAAGGTGCATTGAATAAGCAACACGCTTGCTTTCTTCATCAGACCAGCCAAGCCACAAAAAAGTGACCAAAATGAAAGGGAGCGATGGAAAAAGAATACAAAACAGAACGTTTTTTAAAAACGAACAGTGCAGAGAGACAAAGGTATATCACGTAAAAACATCATACCACCACCACCACCACAATCTTTCCTTTCCTCTTCCTGTCCTCTCCTTCACACGCGCACAACACACACCACACAAACACATTCAAACACAAACACAAACACACACACACAATCTCACACACACACACACACACACATAAACATACACACAATCACACAATCACTCACACACACACACACACACACACACACACACACACACACACACACACACACACACACACACACACACACACACACACACACACACACACACATAAGTGACTGTGTACGTGTCTTTTTCTCCTGTTTGGTTGAGCGGCTGTGAGAAAACTAAACTCCATCTGAGTGGCTGTAGTACTGTTCTCACCCTTCCTCTCATGTTGCATAACTTGCAGAGCTCCTTAACCTTAACCTTAATTCTCTCCGTGCCAGAAGGCACATAAGGCTTGGACATCATTTCTCCACTGGTTTCGATCTGTAGCTGCGCTGCGTGCTGCGCTCCAAGAGCTCCATCCAGCAGCATTCCGCTCCACCTCCACCATTCTTCGCCAGGTTGTCTTTGGGCGGCCTCTCTTCCTTCTTCCCTCTGGTGTCCATCCGAGGGCCACAGCACAGTCATTCTTCTGATCTTTTCTTAGGACATGGCCAATCCAATTCCATCTCTTTCTTCTTATTTCTGTACTTATCTTCCCTGCCCCTGCCATCTGAAGGGTTGCCTTGTTGGAGATGTGCTGTTGCCATCTAATCTTAAGAATCTTCCGTAGGCATTTGGTTTGGAAGGTGTCCAGTTTTTCTTCTTCTCCTTTTGTGAGCTTCCAGGTTTCACATCCATACAGAAGTACTGAGAGTACCAAGCTCTTGAAGAGGGAGGTTTTGGTTTTGCTGCCGATGTCTCCAGCTTTCCAGATGTTAGACAGGCGTTTGAACTGGGTGTTCGCCAAGGCTATCCTTCTTTTGACATCTGCTGTTCCTCCTCCATCCTTTGTCACGTTGGCCCCTAGATAGGTGAAGCTGTCCACCTCTTCGACATCGTTCCCCCTGACTTTCAGCTTCTCCTTGCTCTTGCTGTTGGCTTTTATCGCTTTGCATTTCTTGTCGTTCATCCTCAGGCCTACTTTAGCAGCATTGTCCTCGAGCTTGGCTGTTTTCTGCTGTAGATGGTTCATGGCCGATGATAAAAGGGCTAGGTCATCTGCAAAGTCGAGGTCTTCTAGCATTGTAGTGAAATTCCACCTGATCCCTGTTCTTTCGCCCTCTGTCGTCTTCTTCATGACCCAGTCAATCACCAACAGGAAAAGGAATCCAGACATGCAGCACCCCTGTTTCACTCCAGTAATCACCGGAAACCAGTCTGTTGTTTCATTTTCATCTATGACAGCGCACTGAAAGTCCTCATAGAGGGACTTAACCATCCTGATCAATTTCCCAGGGATTCCATACTGGCGCATGATGATCCAAAGACTGTTTCTGTGTATGGAGTCGAAGGCCTTTTCAAAATCTACAAAGTGGATGTACATTGTTGCATTCCATTCGTTGAC
Organism: Stramonita haemastoma; assembly: GCA_030674155.1. NCBI lineage: Eukaryota > Metazoa > Mollusca > Gastropoda > Neogastropoda > Muricidae > Stramonita > Stramonita haemastoma. The sequence goes on from JASPKP010000368.1 coordinate 9,053, forward strand.
TTTGTTCTAAGATGTTCCTGATGATGAATATCTGTTCTGTGGTTCTTCTCCCTTTCCTAAAGCCGGCTTGTTCCTTTCTTAGTGATGGATCCACTCCTGCTTGTATCCTGCTGACCAGGATCCTGCTCAGCACCTTGCTGGCCAGTGGCAGTAGTGTGACTCCCCTCCAGTTTCCACAGTCTTGGAGATTGCCTTTCTTTGGTATCTTGCAGATGAGTCCTTTTGTCCATTGCGTGGGAACAGTTTCTTTCTCCCATATGACGTCAAATATTCTTTTCAGTTCTTTGCTGGTATTCTCTGGGTCCGCTTTCAGCATCTCTGCTGTAACTTGGTCTATTCCCGGTGCTTTTCCATTGTTGAGGGTGCATAGTGCATTTCTTATCTCTTGCAGTGTAGGGGTTTCTATTGAAATATCTAGTTCTTCTCTCTCCTCGTCGTCTTCTTGTGGTGGGTCATCTGGTGTATCCCTGTTGAGTACCTCCTGAAAGTGTTCCTTCCACCTTTCTAGTCTGGCCTCCTTACTCTTCAGCAGGTCTCCATTCTTGTTCTTCACTGCTGCCGCTTGTCTTGTACCTTGTCCTGTCAGCTGTTTCACTATGTTGTAAACTTCTTTCTGTTGTCCATTCTCCGCCGCAGCCTGTGCTCTCTGTGCTTTCTCTGCTATCCATTTTCTCTTGTCTTCTCTTGCGCTCCTTTTCACTTCCTTGTCCTTTTCTTTGTACCTTTCCTTCATCCTGCTCCGAATCCTTTCTGACCGGACGCTATTTATCTTGGTCTTGATTTCCTTCCTCTCGTCTATCATCTTCCATGTGTTGTCACTGATCCATGGTTTGCTTTTTCCTTTTCTGAATCCAAGTACTTCCTCTGCAGCATTGACATAAGCACTGCTCTGCTGCTCCCATATCGTCTCTATGTCTTCACTCTCTGTCCTGTTTTCCTCCAGCTTGTTCTTCACTGCCTCACAGTATCTTTTCTTTGCTTCTTCGTCCTTCAGTCTATCCACGTTTATCTTTGGTTTCACCCTGTTCTTGTTCCTGTGTGTGCTGAGCCGTAGTTTGAAGCTGGTCCTCACCAGGTAGTGGTCGCTGTTGGCATCTGCTCCCCTCTGTACTCTCGAGTCTATTACAGATGATCTCCATTGTCCGCTAATCAGCAGGTGATCTATCTGGTTCCTACTCATCCCGTCAGGTGAGACCCATGTGGCTTTGTGTATGTCCTTGTGTGGAAACAGTGTACCTGTTATGACGAGGCCATTCATCTGACTGAACTCACACAGCCTCTCTCCATTGTCGTTCTGCTCTCCAAGGCCATGCACCCCCATCGTCCTTTCATATCCAGTGTTGTCGCTTCCTACTTTGGCATTGAAGTCACCCATGATGATGATGATGTCGTTTTTGTTGCATCCATCTACCGTTTCTTGCAGTTCTTGATAAAACTGTTCCTTTTCCGTGGCTTCCTTTCCGTTGTGGGGGGCATATACTTGTATGACTGTTGCTCTCCTGAATCTTGAATAGAATCTGGCAGTTAATATCCTTTGGTTGACAGGCGTCCACTCCATTAGTGACTTTGCTGCTGCTTGGCTGATCATGAGCGCAACCCCTCTCTCATGTATTTCATCCTCCCCGCTGTAGATTACAGTCTGCCCTGATGCTAGTTTTACTTTGCCAGCTCCCGTCCATCTACTTTCGCTAATCCCTAATATATCTAGTTTATAGTCCTCCATTTCTCTTGCAATTTGAGCTGCTGTTCCTATGCTATACATTGTTCTGACATTCCAGTGTCCGATGTTAAGTTTAGTGGTGGGGCTTGCGAAGGACCTCGTCGGACGCTGGGCTTCCCGGAGGCTTTCACCCATCGTCGTCATGTTGCCAGAGTTGGCGATCCCTGCTCCCCCCTGGTTTCTTTGTAAATTTATGCCCATAGTTTCTGTAACTTGGTTTTTTTTACGGGAGGAGGTAGTTGGCCTTCTGCCCAACCCCCAGACTTGGAGGACCAGGGTTTTTTGTCAGGGTGTCCTTCCCTTAGACTGCTTTGGTTCACGTGTGCAATCCCCCATCCACCACCCGGGGGCCGCGCCCCAACGCCGTGCAGTCCCAGCGCGAGGTTGCAGAGCTCTCCTTCTTAGAATAGGGTGAAGACTTTAAAGGACTGCACGTCATGAAATATTATGTTTGTCTTTTTTTTAGAACACATTACGCGTACGAATTAATGAGAGAGAGAGAGAGAGAGAGAGAGAGGAGAGAGAGAGAGAGAGAGAGAGAGAGAGAGAGAGAGAGAGAGAGAGAGAGAGAGAGAGAGAGAGAGGGGGGAAGAGAAGGGAGAAAGATAGAGAGGGGGCGGGGAGAACGAGAGGGGAGAAAGAGAGAGAGGGGGGAGAGGGAGAGAGAGACAGAGGGGAAATAGAGGACACACACACACACACACACACACACACACACACACACACACACACACACACACACACACACACATACACACACACACACACACACACACACACACACACACACACAAAGACAGACAGAGCATGCCACAACGGGATTTTTTTTGTTTGGTTTGCTTCTGTGTGTGTGTGTGCGTGCGTGCGTGCGTGTGTGTGTGTGCGTGTGTGTGTGTTGTGGTGTGTGTGTGTGTGTGTGTGTGTGTGTGTGTGCATGTGTGTGTATGTGTGTTGTGTGTGCATGTGTGTGTTGTGTGCATGTGTGTGTTGTTGTTGTTGTTATAATTGGATGCTGAAGACATGTCTTTCTGGTGACTTGTTGACAGTATCAGGAGGAAGTCGTTATTTACTGAAGACACTGACAGTATCTTCCTCAGGTCAGGCAAGAGTTATCTGTCTGGCCGGCTGTATTTCCTTTGTCTCCTTTATGTTAGTTACCTCATCAGTGCTGACTCCACTACCCTCAAAAGTCCTTCGGATGAGACTATAAACCCAGGCTCCGTATGCGAACGCACGCAGAACATCTTGCGCTTTTCGGAAGAGTAGGCCATTGTGTGCCGGTGGGAACAGATGACAAGGTTTACAAAATTGCTTACATACGCGGACTGGATGTAAAAAATTTTTTTAAAAGCACACGAGTTCTTATTCCATTATACTTGTTATAAGAGACTAAATAAATAAATAAAATTACTAAACAAACAAGGGTCCAGGGCCCAGCCAAGGGTTGACCGTCATGGGTGATCGTTTGCGCGCCATGGCTTCAGTACAGTCTCCCCCAGTTCCCCCAGCTGTAAATGGGTTCCTGCCCTCTTTCGGGTCAGGGAAGGTAAAGCAGCGAGGGAGAGGAGATAGGCGCCGCCCTCAATGTGCTGGCCCCTAGTGAAGCTGAGGTCTCTGATGCCTCGCTCCCCTACGACCGCCTTGGTTATGGGACACCTTTACCTTTACCTTTTAAGTGTGGTCAGTTTCTGCTATAATTAGCACCAGCTGGCCTGGGATGAGATGGGA
>JASPKP010000368.1:17500-20000 GCA_030674155.1 Stramonita haemastoma
TGTGTGTGTGTTTTTAATATCATCCGGTTCCTACTGCCACAGAACGGCCTACTCTTCCGGAAGACGGAACAAGTTTTAACGTGTTGTTGTTGTTGTAGTTAATTTTTGCACTTGCTGATATTAAACATTTTTGTCAGCCAGTTAAGTTTGCTTGACTGTACATTTATGAGTTGGGTTTGGCTTTATCTTGACAGAAAAATGTGGACAATAAGTAAATACGTAAAGACTGGAGGATATAAATCTTTTACTACAGCTCCTATCAATGATGTCATTAATGTCCATTACTGGTAATTGGGAGGATCGATGATCTAGAGATTGATCCCCGTTTATTGCCCGAAACTTTATCCAGTCCACTAGACTGTGAGTGGTGGCCTGCATACAAGTCTTTCGGAGCGGATGGTGAACAAGGTCCTGCATGCAGCACACATTCAGCGCACGTAAAAGAACCCACGACACCAAGAAAGATCCCCAGCAAAATTCTGTAGAATAAAGCCCTTCTCATAGGGAGACTAATACACTTTAAAAAAGGACATTTTTGGAGTTGTACTACTCTTGTGGCAACGCACTCACCCCTGAGAGAGAAACCCAAATTGCCCGCAGATAAATATGCTGTGACTGGAAGTGGTATTCAATTCAATTTTCAATTTATTTGAATTCAGTTCAGTTGTGGTTATTTTACACTGCTTTAGAATAGAAACGAGTAAAACTGTCGTTGTCATAACACGGGTGTAAATTTTCATACTTTGAGATTTAAAAAAATATATCGCTGTATAATTTTTCACCTACCTTGTGAACTTACGTGGTTTTTTTGTTCAGGTAAAACTGGGTGGCCAGGCGACCTGCCACACAAACCTCAACATCAAGGACCAGACAAGCGTCAACACGGAACAGACAAACCTCAACATCAAGGGCCACACAAACCTTAACATCAAGGACCAGACAAACCTCAACATAGACCACACAAACCTCAACATCAAGGACCAGACAAACCTCACCATGAAATGCCTGCAGCAGCATCCCCTGAGGGAGGAAGATCAGCACTCTGCTCTTCAGTCTCCCTTCCCTACCATCATCATGGCCACAGATTCCAGAGAAAAGGTATGTAAAACAACGTGGTGTAGCTTACGGGGAAAAAGTCTTCCGAATTCTGTAAAAAAAAGAAAAAAAGGAAAATATCCACCATATTTTTTCATATGGTTACTTGTAGTTTTATTTCAGGTACTGGATGTGTTTCTGAAACGGCATTTAAAAAGGTACACGTATTTCTTCAGCAGACAGTGCCGAAGAAAATTTACAAAAACTGCATACACACGGCGACTGGATGTAAAAAAAAAAGTACGAGTGTTTACTTCATTATCCTTGACATAAACGAAAAAATAAGTAAAGAGAAGCTGAGAATTATTTTAAAATGGTAAAGAAACAATCTGGGCAATCTCATAAATGTAAACCCATTTTTCATTTTGTTTTGGTTGTGATACAGTACTGCATGACCTAACTTTTACATCGGAGGAGTGCTGTTGTTTATTTACTACCACAAGTATAATCATTGGTTAGATTTCCCACAGTTGTAAAGTTGTCTTGTTCGTTACAAAAAAAATGTCTGAAAGCTAACGTAAGAATCTTTTTCGCAAATGAGTACTGGGAAATGTAGAGATCAAAAGCATTTTTTGAAGAAAAAAAAATTGTTTCAACTGAGGGAGGGATATCTATAATGCATGCTAATGTATTTTTCAAAATTTTTATTCTTTTATATCAAGGATAATGGATTGAGTACTCGTGTGCTTTTTTACATCTAGTCCCCGTGTGTATGCAGTTTTGTAAATCTTGAAATCTGTTACCACCGGCACACGATGGCCTACTCTTGCGAAAAGCGGAACATGATTTAACGTGTGCGCAAGATATCTGCGTGCGTTCCCACACGGGGCCTCGGTTTATAGTTTAATCGGAAGGACTTTTGGGGAGGGTGGAGTCAGCACTGATGTTAACTCCAGGGAAAAAATCCCCTCGACCAGGAATCGAACGGGGTTGTGAGTGCAGTATTTCTCTTCGTAGAATTTAATTTTTAACGCTAAAACCACGATCCTAGATAGAAGGCAATGAGGTGCTCATGGCTGTAGTCTATGATCTGTACCATATTGGTTTTCTATTTAATTTTATTCTATTTTCATTTTATTAATCTTGCACACAGGCCAGAAGACCTTTTCATAGAACATCTTACACATACCTCAGATGATAAAAAAACAACAACTGGATTATCTTACGAACACACATGTCAAAAGACCTTTTGGTAGGACATCTTGCACTCGTGTCAGAAGACTTTTTTCATATTTCCAAAGGATCTGCCAAAATAGACAATAAAAAGACAAGATCATGGAACTAAGTGTAGATAATAAAAAAACCATAATCATAAAAAAAACACATTTCAGCGACCTCTCAAAAGTTTTGCCATGGATATTGTGATATGGATCTGTAGTAGCCAGTTGCTCATGGTTTCTTTCCC
>JASPKP010000368.1:25000-32500 GCA_030674155.1 Stramonita haemastoma
AGTGTATAAACACTGCACAATATTGTGTGCAACAACAGGGTGTTTGTTTTAGGGCTAGTGAACTAAAAACTGATCAAGGATGCGCTCTCCAGGGAAAACATCATTTCCGATTTCTGTGGTATTTTATTTCACTGAGACAGGCTCCAGTTCCCAGTGTACCTCTCAAAGTTCTGCATTGTCCACTGTGATCAGCTCTCCAGTGCTGTGGAGGGGACTTCTCACTTAACTCCTCCAGGAGTCGGTGGGGCACTGGAGTTTGTTTTTCAGACAGTGTTTCCGGGGGATAATGTGTACCTGGCAGAGCCTGTCTGTTTTCCAGGTAGCAGGGTGCAGGCTGGTTAGGTTTGATCGGGTATACTGCTGACCCGGTTGGCTGTAGCAGGCCTACATTCTAGCACAAAGGGACAGTTGGTAATGCGAGGGCAAGATGTTCACTTTAGCAGGGAGCCCCACAAATAGACATTTCAGTGGTGCCAAGAGAATGGTTGGAATGTTATCCACAGCATGATGATCTTGTTAAATAAAAACAATTGTTTTATATGTGTTCTTACACACTGCTCTTCCTTTTCAGGCCTGCTATTCTACATGGAAAAGTACACCGCAGTGGACTACACCATACAACGCTGCACCGCGGAACACTTCACCACGGAACACTTCACCACGGAACACTTCACCGCGGAACACTTCACCGCGGAACACTTCACCACGGAACACTTCACCGCGGAACACTTCACCATGGAACACTGCACTGCCCAGTAACTACTGTGGGATTTCTGCCACATTCTTGTATGTCAGGAATGGAACTACACAACTCCAGTAAGTAGGCCTATTATTTTTTCCGTCTTACCGTTGTGGTGTGTCGTGTTGTGCCGTGCCTTGCCGCGCCGTGTCGGGTTGGGTCGCGTCGTGTAGCGTCGCGTCGTGTCGGGTCGGGTCAGGTCGCTTGCCATGTCTGGTCGCGTCGCGTCGCGTCGCGTCGCGTCGTGTCGTGTCAGGTCGCGTCGGGTCGGGTCGGGTCGAGACAGTCCGGGTCGGGTTCATGCATGCCGTGCCGTTCCGCATCGCATCACATCACATCGCATAGTGTAGTTTGTTATGGTAAATTTCTCTGTGCGAAATTCAAGCTGACCTCCAAAGGGAGAGCACATCGCCACCAGAGCATTACCTCCCATTACTTAAAAAATAATTACTTTCTGCATGTGCATTTGTTTCCCTATAAATGTGATTCTCCTCTCTCTCTCTCTCTCTCTCCTCTCTCTCTCTCTCTCTCCTCTCTCTCTCCTCTCCTCTCTCTCCTCTCTCTCTCTCTCTCTCCTCTCTCTCTCTCTCTCCACTCTCACCAAAAGTCATTCCGATGAGACTTTAAACCGAGCCCGTGTGCGAACGCATGCAGAACATCTTGCACACACGTTAATTCCTGTTCCGCTTTTCGTTAGAGTAGGCCATTGTGTGCCAGTAGGAACAAATAAGATTTTCAAAACTGCATACACACGGGGACTGGATGAAAAAAAGCACATGAATGCTTATCCATTATCCTCGATATAAAAAAAGACTTTAACTTGACTCTCTCTCTCTCTCTCTCTCTCTCTCTCTCTCTCTCTCTCTCCTCTCTCTCTCTCTCTCTCTCCTCTCTCTCTCTCTCTCTCTCTCTCTCTCTCTCTCTCTCTCTCTCTCTATCTATCTATCTATATATGATATATATATATATATATATATATATATATATATATATATAATATATATATATATATATATATATATATATATATATATGCACGCATTTAATCTTGAATGTCAGTTTTTTCTGTGCAGAATCTTTCCGTCATCAAGGCTGTTCCCGTCCTAGGTACTTCAATGCCTGCACAATGTGTGCTCGCACCCACGCGCAATTTTGTTTCTTCTTTTATTTTGAGGATAATGGAATGACACTCGTGTGCTTTTTTACATCCAGTCCCTGTGTGTGTGCAGTTTTGTCAATGTTGCCATCCATTCCCACAGGCACACAATAGCCTGCTCTTCCGAAAAGCGAAACGGGTTTTAACGTGTGTGCAAGGTGTTCTGCGTGCGTTCGCACACTGTAATTGGGTTTATCATGAGCGCAATGCACAACGCTCTAACCAATCAGGCTGTCCCGTCCCCCTCCCTACCTACACTGAAATAGGTTTGGTTTGTTTTAAACTGTGAGGAGAAACATAGCCCTCAAATCACTCGGCTCTGTCAGTTTTCTTCCCTACATTTTATCACACGCTAGTTAGTTGCAAGGACAAGTAAAAGAAAAAAAAATAATTCAAGTTCGTGACATTTTAGAAATGTGTTAGTTTGTGAAGCATACTATTAATCAAAATGTATTTTCCCTTCCATATCAAAATTCGCCGATATTTTGTAGTCTTTCTGTTTCTGCTGTAATTACTTAATGTCAGACCTCATAGCTGGTGTCGGCATATTTTTTTTCTTCATATTGAGCAAGTAGTAAACAAAGGATGAAGTCTCGTTCCTTTCCTTCATGTTGGGTCAGTTGGAATCAAAGTATAAAGTGTTTTTATGGTATTTAGCTCGCTGGAATCAAGGTAAAAAAAAAATTGTCCCTAATACATAATCTAGTATCAATGTTATTTCCTTCATACTGAGTTTGTATTAAAACTATATCCTCTTCCCTTCATATTGAACCAGGGGGTATGAAAGTATAGAAATCTTCCCTTCATTTTTGGTTAGATGGCTTCAAGGCATAAAAATCTTTCCTTCATATCGAGTGAGTTGGTATCAGTGTAAAGTTTTCTTCTTCCCATCGGGCTAGATTGTATGTAAGTATAAACTTCTTTCCTATATGGTGAGTGAGTTTTTATTCAAGGAAGAGGCCATTTCTTTAGTTAACTGGTATCAAAGTACAAGTTTTTTTCCCTTAATATTAAACTTAATTTTTTTTATCAGATTTGTTAGAATTAAAGCAAAAGCTGTTTCCTCCATGTCAAATAAGCATATTACGAAATATACAGTTATTTCACATTGTTTTATTACTGTCAGAGTGTAGAGTTCCTTACTCCTTGTCTAGTTAGCTGATATCAAGGTGTAAAGCTTTTTCCCCAAAATCCAGTTAGCTGCTTACCATATGCATGAAGGTCTTTTATTTTTGTTCCATCATTTTTCATAAAACTGTTATTTAGCTTACATTTGAGTAGTTGGTATCAAAGTATAAACATCTGTCTTTCACATTTATTTTGTATCCAAGTTTTCTTTTCATTGAATATTTTTCTGCATGTTGAGTTATTTGGTATGGGAGTATAAAATTCCTTTATTTGTATTATTAAGTTGGCATCAAAGTCCAAAGCCTTTTCTTTTATATTGAGGTAGTTTTAAATTTTGTGTTTTCCCCCTTCCTATTCAGTTTGTGTAAAGGTATGATAGTCTCCCCTTCATAGTGATTGTTAGCATCAAATCATAAAGTAAATTTTTTTGAGGAGTTATTTGGTGTCCAAGAATAAAGTTTCTTTCGTTCATTATAAGTTAGCTGGTATCAATTTATAACATTCTTTCTTGTATATTGAATTAGTTCGTGTCAAAATTAGGGAAAAAACCTTTTGTATTGAGTTATTGCTATCAAAGTATAAAGATTTTTCCTTACCTTTTTAGTTGGTACCAAAGGTGTCGAAGTATAAAGAACTTCCTCCATGTTGAAATAGTTCCTAAGTATTTTCTTTCTTGAATATTTTGCTACTACATGTATCATAATATTTTTCTTTCTATTTAATTTTTCGGTTCCAAAGTAAAAGGTCATTTTCTTCATATCCCAGCTTGTGGTAATATGAGGACGTTTTTCTTATACTGAGATAGGGCGAGGATTAGATCCCAAACACAATAGGCACACACACACACACAACACACACACACACACACACACACACACACACACACACACACACACACACACACACACACACACACACACACACACACACACACACACACACACCACACACACACACACACACACACACACACACACACACACACACACACACACACACACACACACACACACACACACACACACACACACACACCACAACACACACACACCACAACACACACACACACACACACACACACACACACACACACACACACACACACACACACACACACACACACACACACAACAAACACACACACACAACACACAACACACACACACACACACACACACACACACACACACACACACAACACACCACAGGCGCGTGCTCAATTTTCTATTTTGATTGCTTTTGAAAGAACATTGTAAAGCTTTAACTGGCTTACAACGTGGTTTTGTTTTGGCGCCAAAAATGCTCAAAATTCTAAATATGATTTGGGATCAGAAGTACTTGTACAAAACAGAGACGAAATGAAAACTGGAAATGTACACTCGGCTTCAGACGTTTGTTGTGATGCAAATCTTTGCCATAGTCATTACTATAGCATCGCCTATTTCACATAAACAAATAATTTTACCTCGACTTTGCGGGATCAGCTTAAGAGAGAAAACTATGCACAAGCTGAGTGCAGGATGTTTGAAGAAAGAGCAGTACTTTTCCCGATACTCCTTTTTCCCTGTAGTGCTGTTCCCTGGAGCTGTCAACACTCCACTCTAACCCTAGTTCTTGCCCTATGCCGCAAACCCTAACACTTCACCAGTTTGATCCTAACTATTAACTCTTTGACACGGATTCCTTAACTCTGACTCAGTTCTGCGGTATGGGGAAACAGCTGTAAAAGGGAACAGCAGCACAGGGAAAGAGGGGTTTGGGGGTACTGACCGCTTGGAAATATTTTATTCCGGAGAATACCGTGATAGAGACATGATTTGCAAAAGAGATGATATGCAGAAAAATAAATAATGATTATAGCATCCTTATGCTTGCATAGCACTGATGTTTCAAGAATTGTTCTATTTTTAGTTTTCTGCAGGACCAAAGTAGGATGGCTTGCGACCACAGTCCATAAATCGGATATCTTCGCTGGAGCTATATAACAACAGAAAAAAACAGTGTTCTGATAACCTTTGAAAATAACGGCAATACTGAAAAAGTGCTTAATGTATGAGAGTTACAGAGTTTTACCTCAATAGCTTGACACGTAGTTTTGACTTCAAATTCTACTGGTTCCTCTTGAGTTGTCACTAAGTTTGGGTTGTTGTTTTTTTCATTCCATGAAATAAATTGTCATAGAATAGAATTCTCCCCTTGCTATTGAACAAGTTGGCTTAAAGAATAAAGTTCTAAGCTTGGTATCAAGATAGTTATAAAACTGTAAACTTTTTTCTTCAGATTCAGTTATTACAAAAGTATAGAGCTCCCCCTTTCATATTTCTTTGTTTTTTGTATCAGAGTATAAAGTTTTCCCCTCCATATTCATTTTAGTTGGTGTTAGCAGGCTCTTCCCTTTATATTGAGTTAGTTCTATCAAAGCAAATAGTTCTTTCCTTCAGGTTGAGTTCGCTGGTACATATGTAAAAGGTTATTTTCTTAATAAGGGTTGGTGTCAAAAAAAGTAAAATTGTTCCTTGGAATGAGTTGGTTGATATCAAAGAGGTTATTTCCTTTATTCTAGTTATTAGGTAGTTGTTATTGAGCCAGGTGTTATTAGGTATAAAACTCTTCCCTTCATATTGAGTTGTTGCCAACCTAGTTACCTTCACATTGACTGCATTGCTTGGAACAACAGTTGCATAAGAGAACAACACTAAAGGGAAAGAGGGGTTTGACTTACTGGCTAGCGGAAAATACTTCATTCCTCAGAAAACGGTATAAGCGCTATATAAATCCCATATATCATCATCATTATTAGTGTTTCTATGTGTGCAAGAGAAAAGACATGCAGACGAATGTTTTTGTTGTTGTTTTTTTATTTTTATTTTTTATTTTCTTTATTGTTTTTTAGACAAATGTTAGTTCAAAGCTAACTCTTGACAGTTGTAGTACTGGGGAAAAGGGCCTGCTGTAGTGTATGGAGTCCATGCCCCGTTTCATCTGTGTCACTTTCCACGTGTAGATTTTGATTCAGATTAATCTAGTTCTTTTCAAGGTTTACAGTTCTTCCCTGTGTAGTAAGTTGGTGTTGTATGAAGCTTTTCCCTTCCTATTGAACTAGTTGGTATGAAGTATTAACTTTCATTCCTATTGAGTTGGTGTCATGAAATAAGGTTCCTCCCTTTATTTTATACTGAAGAGTTGATCACCATGTAATGTTCCAAAATTTTACATTGACTTTGTTTATACATAGGTTTCTTTCAAGATTTTTTTCTTATAAAGGTGTTGAAAAAAATATTAAAGATACTCTTATAATAATTATTGATATAAAGATTTCTTTTTTCAATTCCAAAAGTTTTCATAATCCTATAAATGATCATTGCTAAAAAAAATAATAAAAATAAAAAGTTTTCCTTTTTTCTATTTCATCAATCCGTTGAAAAGTGCTTGAGTGCCCTCATAGTTTTGTTAGGTTTATTAGTTATTAATCAGAGTTTCCTCTCGTTTTATTCTGGTGATATGATTATAAAGCTGTATATTTTTTTTAATCCTTAGATGGTTTGATATAAGCTGGGCTAGAGATTATTTGAGGGCTTGTTTCCCCAATTTTCTGATTGGATAATGGCTTTGAAATGATTTTTTTTTAGTGTTTGCAAACTCCAGAGGGTTTTTTGGCGCTGTTTTTATCAATTCAAATAAAGTATTTGTCCATATGCATTTAATTCAGAGTCCCATTGTGAACCTTGTTATATACAGTCCCTGATATCAGGTCATCTCTAGCTCTATTTTCCCTGAATGCATTCAGATGATCTGTTTAAAAATGAAGTCTGGTATAGTCCTGTCACAACTGATGCTAGGTCAGGAAACAGTCATCTTTATTTGTAGTGACCACGCTGCAATACCCGCTGAATGAATTTCGAGAGCAGAAGGTTGTGAAATGAATACAAGTGTGATTGCCCCCCCCCCCCCGAAAAAAAAACAACTAGGCCCAGGAAAAACAAAGGCACAAAATTGTCAGGAAAGCATGCAGCAAAAGCCAGAAAAAAGATTTAAAGGATAAAAACTTAACACTACCACAAACACACACTAGAGCAAACATAAACCCAGACAAATGTATATCACTCCTTTACACGTGTAGAAACGCATGCAGCAGCAGCACACACTAGAGCAACAATAAACCCAGCCGACTGTTCACTGCCGCTGAACATGAATAGACACAGGCAGCAATTCACACTGGGGCAGTTAGTGCTCTGGACGTAAGTAGGTCAGAGATGTGCTGACTCAGGTTCATGGTTGACAGGGAAAAGAAGGGAAGGGAAAGGGGCACATTTTTCCTTTTTTGTTGCTTTTTTGAGTGGTTTTTTTGCCAATGAAGAGAGACGTGTGAAGCGCCCACCCAAAAGATATGAAAAAGATGGTGCTCCATGATCTGCATGCAACTGAGGCCTTAAAAATAAAAATAAAAATAAATAATAATAATAAAAATATATATATA
>JASPKP010000368.1:35000-45000 GCA_030674155.1 Stramonita haemastoma
AGTGAGCAACAACCTTCTACGTGCGTTCACACACAGGACTTCAGTTTATAGTCTCATCCGAAGGTAGCGTGTTTATTAATTCATTTATTTATTCTTTTATATCGAGGATAATGGATAAAACTCGTGTGCTTTTCTTTTTTACATTCCGTCTCCGTCGTGTGTATGCAGTTTTTTCAATTTTCTCATCTGTCCTCCCAACCCCCACCCCACCCCACCCTACACAAAGACCTACTTTTTCGAAAAGCGGAACAGGATTTAAATTGTGCACAAGATGCTCTGTGTGCGCTTGGTTTCTAGTCTTATCCGAGGGATTTTTGGAGAGAGTGGAGTCAGAACTGATTACTCCAGGGGAAAAATCCCCTCGAACGGGATTTGAACCCGGTTGAAAGATTGCGAGCGCAATGTTCTAACATTTAGGCTATCTGTGTGTGTGTGTGTGTGTGTGTGTGTGTGTGTGTGTGTGTGTGTGTGTGTGTGTGTGTGTGTGTGTGTGTGTGTGTGTGTGTGCAATCTGCACGGTCTCCTCCACACGCACAAAGACAAAACACCGCACACACAAACACCAGCGAACGCACGCACGCGAGCATACATACCCACTCTCCCATGAATAAGGTTTAAGAAGCATTGGGAAAAGATGGGACGCAAACGCCGTTTTCGGGCCCTTGCCGCCCGCACTATTCCGCGGTTACAGAACCCACGGCACCAAGACCGTCTTCTACACTATGCAGACGCACTTTACAACCATTTCCAATGTGTGTGGCACTGGAATTGTGGCGACACCACGGCCCCAAAGATGGAAACCCCGCCGTACATAGCCAAGATTGGCGCCAAGAAACATGGCACAGTGTACACAAAAACCACCCCTAGAACTCACTCTCACTCACTCAGTCCCATGTCCCAAAGGACGTAGGGGGGACATGAGAGAAGACGCAACGGAGATCTTTTTCCATGCTTCACGATCCTGTACGCAAAAACCACACCTAGAACACACATCCAATAATAATATCATACAATATCATGCACTACAGCAATCTGCAGGGTTTCTGCCACAGGCACAAAGACAAAAAACGGAAAACACAAACGCCAGCCAACACACGCACGCGCGCATGCATACCCACTCTCCCATGAATAAAGTTTAAGAAGCATTGGGAAAAGATGTGATGCAAACGCCGTTTTCGGGCCCTTGCCGCCCGCACTTTTCTGCGGTTACAGAGCCCACAGCACCAAGACCGTCTTCTACACTATGCAGACACACTTTACAACCATTTCTGATGTGTGTGGCACTGAAATTGTGGCGACATCACTGCCCCGAAAATAGCAACCCCGCCAGTACATAGCCAAATTGGCGCCAAGAAACATGGTACAGTGTACGCAAAAACCACCCTTGGAACACACATCCAATAAAAATATCATACAATATCATGCACCACAGCAATCTGCAGGGTCTCCTCCACACGCACAAAGACTAAACACCGCACACACAAACACCAGAGAACGCATGCACGCGGCCATGCATACCCAATCACCCATGAATAAGCTTAAAGAAGCATTGGGAAAAGATGAGACGCAAACGCCGTTTTCGGGCCGTTGCCGCCCGCACTTTTCCGCGGTGACAGAGCCCACGGCAGCAAGACCGTCTTCAACACTATGCAGACACACTTTACAACCATTTCTGATGTGTGTGGCACTGGAATTGTGGCGACACCACGGCCCCGAAGATGGCAACCCCGCCCGTACATAGCCAAGATTGGCGCCAAGAAACATGGTACAGTGTACGCAAAAACCACCCCTAGAGCACACATCCAATAATAATATCATACAATATCATGCACCACGGCAATCTGCAGGAGCTCCTCCACACACACAAAGACAAAAAACCGTACACACAAACACCAGCCAACGCACGCACGCGCGCATGCATTCCCACTCTCCAATGAATAAGCTTAAAGAAGCATTGGGAAAAGATGGAACACAAACGCCGTTTTCGGGCCCTTGCCGTCCCAGTTTTTTTCGCGGTTATAGTGCCCACGGCACCAAGACCGTCTTCTACACTATGCAGACACACTTTACAACCGTTTCCGATGTGTGTGGCACTTGAATTGTGGCGACACCACGGCCCCGAAGATGGAAACCCCGCAAGAACATAGCCAAGTTTGGCCCCAAAAAGCATGGTACAGTGTACGCAAAAACCACACTTGGAACACACATCCAATAACAATATCATACAATATCATACACCACAGCAAACTGCAGGGTCTCCTCCACACGCACCAACAAAAAAAAAACGCACACGCAAACACCAGCCAACGCATGTCCGCGCGCATGCATACCCACTCGCCCATGAATAAGCTTAAAGAAGCATTGGGAAAAGATGTGAGGTAAACGCCGTATTCGGGCCCTTGTCGCCCGCACTTTTCCGCGTTTACAGAGCCCATGGCACAAAGACCGTCTTCTACACTATGCAGACACACTTTACAACCATTTCCGATGTGTGTGGCACTGGAATTGTGGCGACACCACGGCCCCGAAGATGGCAACCCCGCCCGTACATAGCCAAGTTTGGCGCCAAGAAGCATGGTACAGTGAACGTAAAATCCACCCCTCGAACACACATCCAATAATAATATCATACAATATTATGCACCACAGAAATCTGCAGGGTCTCCTCCACACGCACAAAGACAAAAAAACCGCACACACAAACACCAGCCAACGCACGCACCCGCCAATGCATACCCAATCACCCATGAATAACCTTAAAGAAGCATTGGGAAAATATGGGACCCAAAGCCGTTTTTTGGCGTTTACCGCCCACACTTTTCCGCGGTTACAGAGCCTACGGCAGCAAGACCGTGTTTTACACTATGCAGACAAACTTTACAACGATTTCCAATGTGTGTGGCACTGGAATTGTGGCGATACAACGGTCCCGAAGATGGCAACCCCGCCTGAACATAGCCCATTGCGGAGCAGAGAAAGGTGGTACAGTGTACGCAAAAACCACCCCTAGAACACACATCCAATAATAATATCATACAATATCATGCACCACAGCAATCTGCAGCGTATCCTCCACACGCACAAAGACAAAACACCGCACACACAAACACACCAGCCATCGCACGCACGCGCACATGCATACCCACTCTTGCATGAATAAGCTTAGAGAAGCATTGGGAAAAGATGGGACGCAAACGCCGTTTTCGGGCCGTTGCCGCCCGCACTTTTCCGCGGTTACAGAGCCCAGGGTACCAAGATCGTCTTCTACACTATGCAGACACACTTTACAACCATTTCCGATATGTCTGGCACTGGAATTGTGGCGACACCACAGCCCCGATGAAGGCAACCCCGCCCGTACATAGCCAAGTTTGGCGCCAAGAAACATGGCACAGTGTACGGAAAAAACGACCCCTAGACACAAATCCAATAATAATATCATACAATATCATGCTCCACAGCAATCTGCAGGGTCTCCTCCACACGCAACAATACAAAAAAACGCAATACCCAGAAACCAGCGAACGCACGTCCGCGCGCATGCATACCCACACTCCCATGAATAAGCTTAAAGAAGCATTCGGAAAAGATGTGAGGCAAACGCCGTTTTCGGGCCCTTGCTGTCCGCACGTTTCCGCGGTTACAGAGCCCACGGCACCAAGACCGTCTTCTACACTATGCAGACACACTTTACAACCATTTCCGATATGTGTGGCACTGGAATTGTGGCGACACCACGGCCCCGAAGATGGCAACCCCGCCCGTACATAGTCAAGTTTGGCGCCAAGAAACATGGTACAGTGTACGCAAAAACAACCCCGAGAACACACATCCAATAATATCATACAATATCATGCACCACAGCAATCTGCAGGGTCTCCTCCACACGCTCAAAGACAAAAAAACCGCACACACAAACACCAGCCAACGCACGCACGCGCGCATGCATACCCACTCTCCCAAGAATAAGCTTAAAGAAGCATTGGGAAAAGATGTGAGGCAAACGCCGTTTTCGGTCCGTTGCCGCCCGCACTTTTCCGTTGTTACAGAGCCAACGGCACCAAGACCGTCTTCTACACTATGGAGAGACACTTTACAACCATTTCCGATGTGTGTGGCACTGGAATTGTGGCGACACCACGGCCCCGAAGATGGCTACCCCGCCAGTACATAGCGAAGTTTGGCGCCAAGAAACATGGTACAGTGTACGCAAAAACCGCCCCTAGAACACACATCCAATAATAATATCATACAATATCATGCACCACAGCAATCTGCAGGGTCTCCTCCACACGCACAAAGACAAAAAACCGCACACACAAACACCAGCCAACGCACGCACGCACGCACGCATGCATACCCACTCTGCCATGAATAAGCTTAAAGAAGCATTGGGAAAAGATGGGACGTAAACGCCGTTTTCGGGCCATTGCCGACCAAACTTTTCCGCGGTTACAGAGACCACGGCACAATGATCGTCTTTTACACTATGCAGACACACTTTACAACCATTTCCGATGATTGTGGCATTGGAATTGTGGCGACACCACGGCCCCGAAGATGGCAACCCCGCCCGTAATACCCAAGTTTGGCGCCGAGAAGCATGGTACAGTGTACGCAAAATCCGCCCCTGGAACACACATCCAATAATAATATCATACAATATTATGCACCACAGCAATCTACAGGTCTCCTCCACACGCACAAAGACATAACACCGCACACACAAACAGCAGCCAACGCACGCACGCGCCTATGCATACCCACTCTCCCATGAATAAGCTTAAAAAAACATTGGGAAGAGATGGGACGCAAACGCCGTTTTCGGGCCCTTGCAGACCGCACCTTTCCGCGGTTACAGAGACCACGGCACAATGATCGTCTTATACACTATGCAGACACACTTTATAACCATTTCCGATATGTGTGGCACTGGAATTGTGGCGACACCACGGCCCCGAAGATGGCAACCGAGCCCTTACATAGCCAAGTTTGGCGCCAAGAAACATGGTACATTGTGCGCAAAAACCTCCCCTCGAACACACATCCAATAATAATATCATACAATATCATGCACCACAGAAATCTGCAGGGTCTCCTCCACACGCACAAAGACAAAAAACCGCACACACAAACACCAGCCAACGCACGCACGTGCATGCATACCCACTCTCCAATGAATAAGCTTAAAGAAGCATTGGGAAAAGATAGGACGGAAACGCCGTTTACGGGCCCCTGCCGCCCGCACTTTCCGCGGTTACAGAGCCCACGGCACCAAGACCGTCTTCTACACTATGCGACACAGTTCACAACCATTTCTGATGTGTGTGGCACTGGAATTGTGGCGACATGACGGTCCCGAAGATGGCTACCTCGCCCGTACATAGCCAAGTTTGGCGCCAAGAAACATGGAACAGTTTACGCAAAACCACCCCTAGAACACACATCCAATAATAATATCATACAATATCATGCACCACAGCAATCTGCAGGATCTCCTCCACACGCATAAAGACAAAAACCCGCACACACAAACACCAGCGAACGCACGCACGCGCGCATGCATACCCACTCTCCAATGAATAAGCTTAAAGAAGCATTGGGAAAAGATAGGACGCAAAAGCCGTTTTCGGGCCCTTGCCGCTCGCACTTTTCTACGGTTACAGAGCCCACGGCACCAAGACCGTCTTCTACACTATGCAGACACACTTTACAACCATTTCCGATGTGTGTGGCACTGGAATTGTGGCGACACCACGTCCCCGAAGATGGCAACCCCGCCCGTTTATAGCCAAGTTTGGCTCCAAGAAACATGGTACAGTGTACGCAAAAACCACCCCGAGAACACACATCCAATAATAATATCATACAATATAATGCACCACACCAATCTGCAGGGTCTACTCCACATGCACCAACACAAAAAACTGCGCACACAAACACCAGCCAACGCACGCACGCACGCACGCATGCATACCCACTCTCCCATGAATAAGCTTAAAGAAGCATTGGGAAAAGATGGGACGCAAACGCCGTTTTCGGGCCCTTGCTGCCCGCACTTTTCCGCGGTTACAGAGCCCACGGCACCAAGACCGTCTTCTACACTATGCAGACACACTTTACAACCATTTCCGATATGTGTGGCACTGGAATTGTGGCGACAACACGGCCCCGAAGATGGGAACCTTGGCCGTACATAGCGAAGTTTGGCGCCAAGAAACATGGTACAGTGTGCACAAAAACCACCCCTAGAACACACATCCAATAATAATATCATACAATATCATGCACCACAGCAATCTGCACGGTCTCCTCCACACGCACAAACACAAAAAACCGCACACACAAACACCAGCGAACGCACGCACGCGCTCATGCATACCCACTCTCCCATGAATAAGCTTAACACATCACCTAGGTATACCTAGGTCCCAGTCTGACCCATCACTTAGAGATGAGGCAGCTCGCATTTCCTCCTGTCAATGTTGAGAGGCCAGTGGAGGTGATGTCAAAGGAAGTTTCAAGCCCGGAGTTAAGCCCTGCTGTTACCTGTGCTGGGGTGTGGCACGTCAAGCCTAAACACGTCAAGTAGCTAAAGATGGCATAAGTGTCCACAGTATCCAAGGAGATAATCCCCCCACCCCTCTGTTCATCTCAACCTGCCTCTCCTATCAGGTAAATAAGGGGGGGGGGGGGTATTGTTGTGTAATTAGCTAATAAATGGTCTTAGTTATACTGTGTGTGTACCTACCTGCGTGCATGCGTGTGTGCACGTTCGTGTGTGCGTGCGTGCGTGCGTGTGTGTGTTTGTGTGTGTATGTGTGTGTATGTGTGTGTATGTGTGTGTATGTGTATGAGTGTGTGTGTGTGTTGTGTATGTGTTTGTGTTGTGTGTGTGTGCGTGTGTTTTTTTGTGAGTGTGAGTGTGTGTTTGTGTGTGTGTATGTTTGTGTATGGTTTGCATTTGTATGTGTGTGTGCGTGTGTGTGTGTGTGTGTGTGTGTGTGTGTGTGTGTGTTCGTGTGTGTGTGTGTGTGTGTGTGTGTGTGTGTGTGTGTGTGTGTGTGTGTGTGTGTGTGTGTGTTGTGTGTGTGGTGAGTGTGTCTGTGTGTGAGCGAGTGTGTGTATGTGTTTGTGTTTGTGAGTATGGAGTAAGAGATATCACCAATGGAAACAATAGAATAATTACATCTTCAATTTAAATCGGAATAAACGAAACCAAGGCAATAGAAAAACTGATATAACAGCAAAACAAAATTATGAACTTACAAATATTTGCATGACAGATTTGATAAACAAACATAAAATTGGAGAGATGGGAGAGAGAGAGAGAGAGAGAGAGAGAGAGAGAGAGAGAGAGAGAGAGAGAGAGAGAGAGAGAGAGAGAGAGAGAGAGAGAGAGAGAGAGAGAAGAGAGAGAGAGAGAGAGAGAGAGAGAGAGAGAGAGAGAGAGAGAGAGAGAGAGAGAGAAGAGAGAGAGAGAGAGAGAGACAAGGCAAGGCAAGGCAAGGCAAGGCAAGGCAAGGCAAGGCAAAATTCTTTTATTCGAGGATAATAGATAAGCACTCGTGTGCTTTTTTACATCCAGTCCCCGCCCTTTTCAGGGATACCATTAAGATAGAAAAAAAATAGCCACGACTACACAACAACAATTATAATGATCCAAATACCAAAAGTAAGGAACCATACCAAGTATCAAACAACAGGCAAGAAATAACACAGAGATACAATATTAAGGTAATGTTATAAAAAGTCACTCATTCAGAAACGAAAAAGAAGTAAGAATCAATGATAATTTTGATTTGAATAAAGGAAAACAAACAAAAACAAAACAAACAAAAACAAAACAAAACAAAACAAAAAAAGCGCAATAATTAAAGAGCAAACATGAGAATATGATGAGGTTAAATGACTGAAAACATCAATCCACCACCATCTATCATCAAAATAAATCCCATAAAACATAAGATTTTGATAAAAGGGAGAAAGAACAACAACAGGTAAGGAATAAGACAGAGATACAATATTGAGGTAATGTTACAAAAAGGCACTCATTCTGAAACAAGAATATGAAGTAAGAATCAATGATGATTTCGATTTGGAAAAACACACACACACACACACACACACACACACACACACACACACACACACACACACACACACACACACACACACACACACACACACACACACACACACACAACAACACACACACACAAAAAACAAATAAGCAAACAAAACAAAGCAACAACAACAACAACAACAAAAAAGGGGGGGACGCAATAATTAAGGAGCAAACATGGGAATATGATGAGGTTAAATGACTGAAAACATCAATTCACCACCATCTATCATCAAAATAGTCCCATAAAACATAAGTTTTGATAAAAGGGGAGAAGCACAACAAAAACAGGTAAGGAATAAGACAGAAATACAATATTAAGGTAATGTTATAAAAATGCACTCATTCAGAAACAAAAATATGAAGTAAGAATCAATGATGATTTTGATTTGAAGAAGAAAAAAAAACAAAAAAACAAATAAACAAACAAAAAGAAAACACAGCAACAAAACAAAAAAACAAACAAACAAACAAACAAAAAACAAACAAAAAAAGAAAAGAGGGCGCAATAATTAAGGAACAACATGAGAATACGATGAGGTTAAATGACTGAAAACATCAATCCACCACCATCTATCATCAAAATAGTTCCATAAAACATAAGTTTTGATAAAAGGGGAGAAAGAACAGCAACAACAACAAAAAACCCAACTCACACACACACACACACACACACACACACACACACACACACACACACACACACACACACACACACACACACACACACACACACACACACACACACACACACAGAGGGAGGGAGAAAGAGAAGGGGGAGAAGGAGAGGGGATATAATTGGTTTACTATTTTTGGTGCAATCAAGTGGATTAGAAGGTGATTTTTGAAGGTAGTCAATGATTGGTGCTCTTTAATTGAATCGGGAAGGGAGTTCCACAGCACAGGGCCTGAGTATAGTAAACTAGATTTAAACAAGTCTATTCTTGGGATTGGGACACTTGGCTTTTCAGTATTTCTGGAATGATTCATTGGGAACTTATCTCTTAAGGACGTGGGGACAGCTCCTGCCATTATCTTAAACATCAATATGTCTTTGTTATATTTTAGTCTTTGTTGTAGGGGGAGAATATTTAACTGAGTATAATCCACTTCAAGTAAGGTTGTTTTTTTTCAGAAGGATAAGTTTGAGAGCACGTTTATACAGACTTAATAACGGTTTCATAGTGTTTTGCACTGGCAGAATCCCTGAGGGTTGAGGCATAGTCTATTGAGGATTGTATGTAAGCTTGGAAGAATAATTTCCTTGAATTGTAGTCAAGGAAATGTTTAATTTTAGTCAATTGATATACTCTTTGGGACACAGAGAGAGAGAGAGAGAGAGAGAGAGAGAGAGAGAGAGAGAGAGAGAGAGAGAGAGAGAGAGAGAGAGAGAGAGAGAGAGAGAGAGAGAGAGAGAGAGAGAGAGAGAGAGAGAGAGAGAGAGAGAGAGAGAGAGAGAGAGAGAGAGAACACTGAACACACACCACACACACACACACCACTCCCTCCCACTACCCTCCCCCCCCAACTCATACACACACACCATCCCCCCACCCACCCACCACACACACACCCACACACACAGACCCCCCACCCACCCACCCCCACACACACACCTCAACCTCCACCCCCACCCCCACCTGGCATATAAAAAGACCTGGTGAATAAACGACAGTATGGGACTGTTCTATTAGAGTTTGTGCCATGGCACATGCCATACCAGGCACACGCTCATTCTTCTCTTCATGGCATGGCATGGCATGGCATAGCATGGCACGGCAGTCCACGACTGTGTTGTGTTGGTCTGAGACAAACAGTAGATATTCATGAGGCCTTTTCTGCCGTCTACTAGGCTAGCGCTGAAGTTTTGGTTGG
>JASPKP010000368.1:47500-50400 GCA_030674155.1 Stramonita haemastoma
TACACACTATTTCTCAGAAAAAGCTCTTGCTACATGAGTTTTTTTTCTCCCATAATTATACTAAATGCTTATTGCAAATGAGACACTGATCTATCACCTCATCCAAAACAAAACCACCCAGCCCACCACCCACCGCTCATACTGTTGTTGAGAGGAGAAAACTCCTACTTTAGATGGGATTTTCACACACCTGCAACTTCTCACTTTATACACAGCTGCATTACCTCTAGGCCTTTTTTTTTTTTTATTATTATTCCTCAGCTACGTCTCTCAGGTTCATCAATGGTGAAATTTCAGTGTAAGCAACCCAGATTTTTCCTCCTCCCACCATTATTTCACAGCTTTTGGCTATGGCGTTGTGCCCTTGGAAAAGGCACTTTACGGCTATTTTCTCACCCCACCCAGGTGTAAAAGGGGTACCAACCTTGTGTTGGGGGTTAACCCTGCCATAGACTGGCGTCCTATCCAAGGGGGGAGTCTATGACTCTAGTCGCTTAACTGCCACAGAAACCGGGATAAGCACCGGCCTGATGAGCCTTAGGCTCGGGACAGACTTTAACTTTAACTTTAATCATTGAGGTAGTTGCATTCCATCATCAAGGATGCCTTTAGATGGTTCAGCAATGTAGTGTAAACCATAAGTAAGTCATGAGTTTACATTCAGGTATGCAACGCTCACTCAGAGATGGATTATTAAAAGTATATCTAATATATATATATATTATAAATATTATAATATAATATATATATATATATATATATATATTATATATATATATATATATATATAATATATATATATATATAATATATATATAATATATATAGATAGAAGAAGAAGAAGAAGAAAAAAAAAAAAAAAGGGCGGTGCTAAGTGTAGGCGAGGTTCTCTGATTGGTCAACAGGCGAGGTTGGCATGGCACGTGCCATAGTCCAGAGCTTTCTTCTTCCTGGCCCAGGAAATTGGCACACGGCTGTGCAAATAGACAGCCGGGTTCCTCGCCTCCACATAGTTAGAATAGGCCTTACTGTATGTATATGTCATGACTGTCGACTGCTGGTGTGCAGAAAGAGACCAGTAGTAGCTTACTGGGAGGAGGAAGAGGTAGGAAGGAGGAGAGAGTGGGATGATACTGATGAGGATAATGACGGTAATGATGATCATGAGGATAACAATGATAAGCACTCGTGGTGGTGGTGATGACAATGATGATGATAACAATGATGATGATAACAATGATGAAAAAGAAGGATAGTAACAGTGATGATGATGATGATGATAATTATAACAATAACAACAATAATAATTAATTCATTATTATCATCATCATCATCATCATCATATCATAATATATCATACATATAATAATAATAATAATAATTTCTTCTTCTGCTAGAGATCTGAGGTTCACTGCTGGTGAGCTTTTTGCATATGTGTGGTTGTTGTTTTTTTCCACACCATTGGACTTGAACTCCACACTAATGTGAATACGTTTTGGGGTTTTTTTTTGTTGCTGTTTTTTTGTTTTTGTTTTTTTGGGGGGGCGGGTTAATGTCATCATCCCTCCCTACCAGCACACAATGGACTACTCCTTCCAAAGACATAAGGGGTTTTAACGTGTGTCATGCAAGATGTTCTGCATGTGTTTCCCCTCAGGGCTTCAAATTACAGTCTCATCCAAAGGACTTTCTGGAAAGTGGAAGTCAGTACTGATGTAAACTCCCGAGGAAAACAATTCCCCTTGCACAGACACCTACATGGAGGCTCAAACCCCTTGGGGCCCTCAGATTACAAAAAAAAAACAATGCTCTAACCACTAGCCTATCCTGCCAACCCCCTACCCACCCCCACCCTAAAACACTGTCATGTAAGCCATAACACTTTCCTTACATCAAAAAAAAAAAAAAACCCCACAAAGCTTTTTAACCTGTAACTAAACCTTTTTTTTTTTTAAAGTATATTTATATACTTCAACCTTGCCTACTCACTCCAATGATCATTCCCACACAAAGTCTTTTTCTCTAGAGGTAACCTAAAACAGAAGAAGAAGAAGAAGAAGAAGAAGAAGAGGAGGTGCAAGAAATCAACAAGGGTCACTGATTGGTCAACGGCCTGCGCGCGCGGATGGCACGTGCCAAACTGTGGCGCTTTCTTCCTCTCCTGGTATGGTGGTGCAGGAAATTGGCACATTGCTGCGCAAATAGAGAGGCGATATTCCTGCCTGTGTTTATAGAGACGGCTGCTGTAGAGAAATAAAAAAACAACAAACGAGGAGGAGGGTAAAGGGAGGGAGGGTGGGAGTGAAGATGAGGTGCGTAGACCAGAGAAAAAGAATGAGGGGGGGGGGGGAAGAAGGATCAAAAGGAGGGAGGGGGGGGGGGAGGGGATGGTGAGAAGGGGGGATGGGGTGATGGGGGGATTGGGGACAGGAGTTACAAAAGAGAATGGAGTGAGGGGAGTGGGAGAAGGAATAGACACGAAATGGGAGGAGAAAAAGAATGAAAAGTATTAAAAGATTGAGAATATAAAGAACAGCTGAGTGTTCTTTTTTTTTAAGTCTCTGTCTGTGCGTCTGTCTGTGCGTTTGTCTGTCTGTGTGTCTGTGTGTCTGTCTGTCTGTCTGTCTGGCTCTGTGTACAATCTCTCTCTCTCTCTCTCTCTCTCTCTCTCTCTCTCTCTCTCTCTCTCTCTCTCTCTCTCTCTCTCTCTCTCTCTTTCTCTCTCTCTTTCTCTCTCTGTCTCTCTCTGTCTCTCTCTGTGTCTCTCTGTCTCTGTCTCTCTCTCTCTGTCTCTGTGTCTCTCTCTGTCTCTGTCTCTGTCTCTGTCTCTGTCTCTCTCTGTCTTTCTCTCTCTGTCTCTCTCTCTCTCTCTCTCTCTCTCTCTCTCTCTCTCTCTCTCT
>JASPKP010003675.1:12500-19293 GCA_030674155.1 Stramonita haemastoma
GTTCCTGTAGGCCTTGGCACCACATCAGAGAACAGACTGCCTGGCCTCGAGTAGCATGAGATACTCACTCACTCACTCACTCAGTCCCATGTCCCAAAGGACGTAGGGGGGACATGAGAGAAGACGCAACAGAGATCTTTTTCCATGCTTCACGATCCTGTGTGGCTAGTAGGAGGTGTTGCAGGGGTTGGGCGGTCCAGTCTTTGATGTTGTCAACCCATGATTTCTTTTGGCGGCCTCTTCTTCTCTTGCCCTCGACTGTTCCTTGCAGGATGGTTTTTGCTAGGGTGTTGTGTCTTGTGGTGTGACCAAACCACATCAGCTTTCTCCTCTTTATGGTGGAGAGCAAAGGCTCTTGGGGGCCCACACGCTTTTTGATTTCTTCTTTCACATAGTTATTGGTCTTGTGTTCTTTGTATGATATTTTGAGGAGTCTTCTGTGGCACTTGTTCTCGAATGCTTGGATTCTCCTCTCTAACTCTGCTGTCAGAGTCCATGATTCACAGCCATATAGGAGGATAGATATCACGAGGGATTTGTAAAGGTGGTATTTGGTGCAGAAGCTGATGTTGTTGCTTCTGATGATCTTCTCGAGTCTGACTAGAGCAGATGTTGCTGTTGCAATGCGAGCTTTCACTTCATTGTTTGATGTGCCATCTTTTGTTAGGATGGAGCCTAAGTATTTGAATTGGCTCACCTCTTCTAGTGTTTCTCCATTCATCTTTATTTCCGTGATGTCATTACTCGCGCTGTTGACCATGATCTTTGATTTCTCTGTACTGACCTCCATGCCGTATGCGCTCGCTCGATCTGTTAAATTGTCTGTGAGGATTTGCAGTTCTTGTTTGCTGCTGCCCATGAGGTCAATGTCATCTGCAAATCTGAGGTTGCAAAGGGGTCTTCCACCAATGGAGATGGAAGTGTGGTGGTTTTGCAGTGTCTCTGTCATGATGTTTTCGAGGAAGAGGTTGAAGAGTACAGGTGAGAGAAGGCAGCCCTGGCGAACCCCAACCGTGGTCTTGAAGAACTCGCCCACGTGATTATTCATAAAAACTGCACTTTCTGCGTTCTCGTACAGAGCTTTGATGACTTCAATTAGACAGCTGTCAATGTTGAAGTGCCTGAGTACTTGCCAGAGGCCGTCATGCCATACCCTGTCAAAGGCCTTTTTGAAGTCTATGAAATTGTGGTACAAGTCTTTTTGGTGTTGGAGATGCTTCTCTATCAGAATTCTCAGATTGAAAATTTGTTCCATTGTGCTGCGTTTTGGTCTAAAGCCCGCTTGTTCTTCTGCCAGGAGTTTTTCCGCTTGGTTTTTCAGTCTGTTGAGGACTACCTGCAGCATGATCTTGCTAGGATGACTTATGAGACTGATGGTTCTGTAGTTCTGGCATTGTTTGAGGTTTCCTTTCTTTGGCAGGGGTATTACAAGAGACTGTGTCCATTCTTTTGGCCATTCTTTGGTGTCGTGGATCTTCTGACAAAGTTCTGTGAATCGCCTTGCTGTTTCATTCCCTCCATTTTTTATGAGTTCAGCTGGGGTGTATGGGGTGCTTAAGGAGAGGTGGTACCTTTGTAAACCTGGCAGTAGCATCCTTCGGGATGGACGGGAGCACTGGTCCTCACTTGGCACTCAACTCTCACTTCTGGGTCCGGGTCCTTAACCCACCCACACCCCGGTAACCGCTTCTACTGGCGGGCAAAACGTTGTGAGGGGCTGGTGCATTCTTAACCACCAGTAGGAGTCTTGGAGAGGAGATGGGCGCCACCAAGCTTCCTCAAGCCCACTGCAAGGACATGATGAGTAAAACAAAACAGAAAGACATGCCGGATCGGTCGAGGCCCGGATCAACAACGACCGCGCTACCCACTGCAAGTCTCCAGGGTGGGAGTGACAAGTGTGCTACTGGGGCAGAACAAACCCTAAAGCTTCCAGATAAAGGGACAACCATTGGTACATGGAATGTAAGAACTCTGTACCAAACAGGAAGAGTACAGGAACTTACACATGAATTACAGAGGTATAAATGGGACATAGTAGGGCTTGCGGAAGTCAGATGGATTGGCTTTGGAGAAACAACCACGCAAGACGGCCACAAAATATGGTACAGCGGAGAAGAAAAACTACATCAACATGGAGTAGGCTTTATTGTCAGGAAAGAGATTGTGTCAAGCATCATCAGCTGCACACCAGTATCCAGCAGACTCATCTCAATCAGAGTTTCTGCAAAACCCCAGAATCTCACCATCATCCAAGTGTATGCTCCAACATCTGACTACGATGACGATCAGATAGAAGAATTCTATGAAGAACTTGAAAACGTCATCTCCAAAACGCCCAAAAAAGACATCCTTATTGTGGAAGGCGACTGGAATGCTAAGGTGGGACCTGATGCCTATGACACCTGGGCAGGAACCACAGGACGATTTGGACTGGGAGAAACAAATGACAGAGGACAGCGGCTGCTGGAATTCGCAAAGAAGCACAAACTGACTTTGGCTAACACACTCCACCCTCACAAGCCATCCAGAACATCAACCTGGCACTCACCAAATGGTCTGATTCATAATCAAATTGATTACATTCTGTCACCCCAAAGATTCAAATCCAGCATAAACAAGGCAAACACAAGAACATTCCCAGGAGCTGACATTGGCAGTGACCACGACCTTGTACTTACCACCATCAGGCTGAAACTGAAAGCAAAACAACAGCCAAAAAGCCCACGCATAAGATTCGACCTGGAAAAACTGAAAGACCCAACAGTGGTTGAGATCTTCCAAGCCAACATTGGAGGAAAGTTCGCCGCACTCACAGCCATCGACAATGATGTGGACACATTGGCCAACAACATCAAAGAAGTGCTAACGACAGCAGCAGAAGAAACATTAGGAAGAAGCAGAACAAAGAAACAACCTTGGGTGACAAATGAGGTTCTTGACCTCTGCGACAAAAGAAGAGAACTTAAGAAACAAAAGTTCACAAGTCAAGAAGCTTACAAGAAGTACATGGATAGCCACAGAGAAGTGAGGAAAAAGATGAGAGAAGCCAAAGAAGCGTGGATAGAAGAACAATGCAACAACATCGAAGCTGGAATGACCAAGGGAAACAGCAAAACAGCTTACGACACTTTGAAAGCACTAACGAAAACCACACAGCCTAAAGCCTCTGTTATTGAAGACAAAGAAGGAAATCTTTTAACGGAAAACAATGCCATCCTCCAACGCTGGACAGAATACTGTGAGGGATTGTACAACTACCCACTACGCCCAGATACCAACATAGTTTCTGACAAACCCCCTGAACACCAAGATAAAGACCCACCAATACTAAGGTGTGAAGTAGATGCAGCTATTAGACAATTGAAGAAGGGGAAGTCCCCTGGAATCGATAACATCCCAGCTGAACTCATAAAAAATGGAGGGAATGAAAATGAGATACTAGGAAATGCTGAAAACCACAAGGATTGAAGAAAGCTGGTTGCAAAATCTTCAGTGGTTGCCCAACAGTTGACAAGACTACAGATAAACGTTAAGGTGGTGGAAGGCTTTGGTACTTTTTATATGATGTTGGTGTTGTTGTGCATTCCCCAGCTTAACACTCTGGGGGTCACCCAGAATGTGCACTCTGATTCACTCATCCCACCTGGGAATCACTGTGAGATTGAAATTGCACACTGGGTGAGAAGTTTGCATGTATCATAACTGTTTTCAAGTAACTCGCCATATAGGCAGCCATATTCCGATTTCAATGGTATTTCTTCTTAAGTGTGCAGGTTGTTATGTCAAGAGTTGGTCACGGCTGAAGACAATAATTGACACAGCTTTTGGGCAGGGCAATTTGTTTTATACCAATAACAGACAAAACGTTCCACCTATACCAAGCTGTGCAGTAACAAAGAAAATATCAAAAACCTTCTCCATAATAGTAAGATTGAAATGTCTTCTGAATCCCATGGGTTTTTTTTTAATGTAAACAGTACACAGCCCACTGTCCCACCCGTCCCTACTCCTTTCCCCTAAAAAAAGGAAGGGCAACAATATTTACTATGCTATTTCCAGAAAGCTACATTTCCAACTTTCAGTGCAGCAGTAAACAGACGGTCCAGTGAACTCCACAGAGAGCTGTCAAAAACTCATCGCATCTGATTCGGTGGAGAGCTATTCTGGTTTTCGGAGTGGGCGAAGGTATTGGAAGATGGGAGAATCAGGCAGAGTCGTGAAGTTGTCACTTTCTTGGAGAAATACGGGAAAAGGGGGAGGGGGGGGGGGTTGGTAGTAGTGGTGGTGGTGAAACATTGAAGGGAGGGGGTTGCAGGATGCAAGCTTAGCTGTTTCAGTGTTCAGCTGTCTTGAAATTGATGGCATTGCCATCTCTGGTAGTGTCCGTTTATGTTACTACTATTTCGTCTGCCTTAGAATGAAGGTGTGGATTAGTAGATAGTTACTTCATCAGCTGTTTCACTTGATGCACTCTTGAAATTCTGCGAGCTGTGTTTTGCTAGGTTTGTTTTGTTGGTTCTTATGGCCGGTTGCTATCAGTATTGGTGTTGATTTTTGTTCCTTTATTTATTCGTTCATAATGTCAATCTATTTTTCTTTTCTCTTATTTATTCTTTTTTTCCAATATCTGTTCCTCTTTGTCTGTCTGTCTGTCTGTCTGTCTGTCTGTCTGTCTGTCTGTCTGTCTGTCTGTCTGTCTGTCTGTCTGTCTGTCTGTCTGTCTGTCTGTCTGTCTGTCTCTCTCTCTCTCTCTCTCTCTCTCTCCTCTCTCTCTCTCTCTCTCTCTCTCTCTCTCTCTCTCTCTCTCTCTCTCTCTCTCTCTCTCTAGCTTTCCTTTTCTACGTTTATTTGTGTGTTTTGTGAATCGTACCATTACAGAACATCATTGTATTTTGTTTCTGAAGCGCTTTGCTCAAATCATGGTACAAGCTTTTTCTACTGGCAAAGGCTAGGCTTGCTTGCTTATTTACAAGAGCCCAGAATGGTCAATGCTACTTTGTCATTTTGTACCTCTCGTTTGTTCAATAAAAACCTATATTTTTCCATATTTTATGACGTGCCCTGGGTAAAAAGGTAATCCATTTTATGTGAGGATGGTTGTTTCATTGTACAGTCCCCAACTGAAATACCTCTGCTAGGACTCTAATACATTCGCCTTCAAATCTCGTTGAAAAGGATTTTTTTCCGTTTGGAGTTAACATTAGCGTCGACTCCACTACCCCCAAAAGTCCTTTGGGTGAAACTATAAACCGAGGTCCCGTTTGCAAACGCACACAGAACATCTTGCCCACACGTTAAACGCGTTCCACTTTTAGAAATGGTAAGCTTGTGTGTGCCGATGGGAACGGATGACACAATTTACAAAACTGCAAACACACGGGGACTGGATGTAAAACAGTACATGAGTGCTTATTATCCTCGCAATGTAACAATACAATATAAAAAAAAAATGCAATCAAACCAAAAATATGTCATTCAGAACAAGATTGAGTAGTTGGAACCCCCCCCCAAAAAAAAAAGAAAGAAAAAAAAAGAAAAAAAGAAAAGAAAAACCCGATGTTGACACCATGACATAAAGCATCTGTTAGTTACCCATTCCTGCTTTGTTTTTTAGACATAAAAGGAAAAAAATATTTCTGTCCTACAAGAAAACGAGAGAGTAAATAATATTGTATAGACTACCTCTTCAACAAACATCTTTTCCAGCTTTGTTCTCAGCAGTAAGGGGGTGGGTCAGCCAACTCAATACACAGCTGTCAAAGCCCCATCAATCCTGGAAGAGTCGATACGGTGAAGTGCCAGTCTGGTCCTAAATGGGGAAAGAGCATTACCAACACAGGAGTCTGGCAAATACGTCAATCTTTTGACATTTTTGCTAGAATGTGGATGAGAGGTCATGGAATTATATTTTTTGTTGATTTTGTTCAGTTTTGTTCGCTATTATGAGGTTTCTCTATGGTGAGGTTTTATTACTGTGACCGTTTTCGCCCACCATTAAGGTAGCCATATTTCGACTTCGGGGATGATGAGATTAACTAGATGTCAATGTGTCTTTGTCATTAGTCTGTCTAAAGCTGAGGTTTCTATTTCTAAAAAAAAATTCTATGTAAAGCAGTGCTTTTGTTTTGTTTAGAAATACATGGTTTACATTAAACCTATAGACAATCGCTATCTGCATATGTTTGGTAAATGCAGTACTGCAAGTTTTCCTCGAAATCCAGTCACATGGAAAGTTCTATTTTCTTTTCTTTGAATGTGTAATCGCATATGATAGCCAAGTGATTATGGCAAAGAGTTTAAAGTTTCAATGATTCATAACTCAGGGATTCGAATCTAGGAAAACCTGATGCATAGAATGTAAGTTTTTATATATTTCTTGTCAACATAATATGTTACGCCTATCCGTACCCAATTCCCTGTTATTTATAGAAAGATAAATATAAACATTGTTTGCATGTCGAACTTTTCATAACATTATTGCGCTTATGATTCTTTATATTGTGCATTTGCTTAAACATCTGCAAAAAAAGTTTTATCAAACTATTGATAGACATGGCATATAGTAGACGTTTTGTAGGAAAACAAACACTGCAGATTTTTGGCATATGTTATATTCGTTGTGAAAAAACGTATGTGACTGGCTGGCTGGTCGGTAGGGCGAATGAATGGATGAAGGTTTGTTCGTTACTTTGTTGCTGGTTTGATCGGTTTGCTGGTTGGTTCGCTGGTTGGTTGGTTGGTCGGTCAGTCGGTCGATCGGTCGGTTGGCTGGTTGGTTGGCTGGTTGGTT
>JASPKP010003676.1:0-12500 GCA_030674155.1 Stramonita haemastoma
CGTTCAGTGACAGGGTGGTGGATGGGTGCCATATAGTCCACAGTAGACTGCTTCTTTTCTGTCCCTTCTCCTGTGAGTGATACCCACCCTCCCCATCCAGGACAAGTTGATTTCCATTTGTGGCCTAGAATCTGGAGAAAAAAACACACCAAAAATCAGCAAGTTCAGCTTTGTAGACTGCCTCTGTGTTTGAGAAATGAGTTTCCACAACATGCAACTTAGGTTCTGCCTTTACTTTTGCAAAGCATGGAGGAACATCATGTGGCTCATACTGCACTGAGCATTGGCGGTCCTGATAATGAGGAGGAGGTTCTGTCTGAGACAGAAAAGTGTCAGGCATTGTGTCCCCAGTAACCTCTTGAATGACAATGCCATGAGTGGAGTGGGTGGTATTGGCTCCCGATGGAGTTTCTTCGTTCAGGTCAAAGTTATCCCAGCAAAAATGGATAACCTTGTTCTCTCTCAAACTCACTGTTGAAGGAAGAAGACTTGCCCACTGAAGTACAGAATTGGCCATAGCAGTCTCAAGTCGCACAATGGTTTTGTATCCAGCAACATGATCAAACCTATTTAACAGACTTATGATTTCAGAGCTGCCAGTTACATGTCTGACAGACATTCCAAGCAAAACATGTTTAGGCATTTTCCACTTCCCTCCTGTCACAGATTAGCATATGCCCTGGGCAATTGAGGATGCCAATCTGGTGGTTTTGGGTTGCTCCATAGAACTACTCTTTCCTGATAGCAGTGTTTTTAGAAAGTCTGTGAAAATATCTGGAGGTTTAACAGCATCAGACTGAAGAAACTCTGCAGAAGGAGGCCATGGCATATCAGGTGTTGCCCTGAAAGCATCCATAATGTATCGGCGAAGAACATAATGCAGATTCCTCAAGACGTCTTTCTTCTGAAGCTGCTGACACAAATGCTGTCTCAACTGCCTGACCCTGGGCAAGTTCATCACAATAAACAAAATCACTGCGGTGGTTCGGAGCCCAGAATTGAATTCTGAAGCCAAAATGTTTCATTATTTTTTCTTTCAGTTTGTAAGTCTTGTATCCTGGGTTGTAGAAGTCAGGAGAATGTTGTTGCATGTATTCACAGTACTTATCACCTAGTATGGTCATTCTCTCCACCTGTGAACCTCTGATTATTACATTTTCATCATACTCGCATATGTACTCAAATGCCCTCTCGTGTGCCTGTAGCCGGTCAGTAGTTTTCTGGTCTGTTGATGTTTCAGCATGCCTGTCGTCACAACTCAGATAGTCTTTTCTATAACCTTCGTGATAGTGAGCATCACGTACTACAAGATCTGTATCTTGATAATGAGTGAAAATGTCATCTTGTTTAGTTTTGGCTGCATCCTGTATAGACTGTTCTGCTGTCTTGGTGATACATTTTACAAGTTTTCCAAAACATGGAACCCCTTTTGAAACTTTCTTTTTGAATTTCTTCTTGCAAAAAATGCAACTGTCTTTTGGAAGCAATGGGCCTGAAGTAGCAACAGTCCTTTAGGTTTTGATGGTCCTGCAACCTCTTCACTACCTGTCTCACGCTTTCTTTTCCTGGCAAATTTCACACTTGTAAACCGTGCATAACAGCTTCTGTGATAACCATGGCGTGTAAAGTCAAGGTCTTCTGGAATACAATTACAAATCTCATCTAGTCTATGACATGCCACATCTGAAGAACGTCTCAAGTGAAGAGACTTTTAAATATTTTTTTTGTGCTTTCTTCAGTTAGTGGAGTTACAGTCTTTTCTTTTCTGTTATTTTGGAAATGAATTATACAAGTTCTCCCACCCCTGGAAGTTTTTCTTTTGCACTTAAGTGTACTTTTGAAGGTCACTGGATGTTCATCTGCCATGTTGAAATGTTCATTTTATACAGGAAACGTCAAATGGGAAGATGAAATACACTTTCAGTGAGAGACAGCACACTTGCCAATGACTCCACTCTCCTCAAAAGTCTTTCGGATGAGACTGTAAACCGAGGCCCCGTGTGCGAACGTACCCAGAACGTCTTATGCACACGTTAAATCATGTTCCGCTTTTCGTAAGAGTAGGCCATTGTGTGCCGGTGGGAACAGATGAAAATATTTACACAACTGCATACAGACGGGGACTGGATGAAAAAAGCACATGAGTGCTTATTCCATTATCCTCGATATAAAAGAATAAAATAAAATAATAAAAAAATAAATAAAATAAAATGACCTGAAACATGATGGTTAAAATGGATACTTAAAGTACTACTCAACAGTTTGCCTTATCCCCAACGTTTGTGGTGGAGGACATGGAACTGAAAAGAACAACGAATTATACCACGCTTTGTTCTATTTTTTAGATGTATGTTATCATGTGTCACTTGTATGTGCTGTGGTGTGTGTGTGTGTGTGTGTGTGTGTGTGTGTGTGTGTGTGTGTGTGTGTGTGTGTGTGTGTGTGTGTGTTACACTGCACGCGCGACTGATCTGCATATCATGTGTAAATTCTTGAGGAAAAAAAAAAGAAACTAAAAAAATTCATAGACTCAAAGCGCTGTGGTTAACATATCCTCTTCGTTAATTATACATATGGCTGTTGCAGTACTTACTGTGTGTTACAGACATTCTCTGATCAATAATAACATCTTGATCTAGACTTATTTGTTCATACTTTGTGGAACATACTAGATAGTTGATACATTTCTGGCACGGACACACAAGGCGTGAGATGAGAAAGTGCCGCTCAACTGATAGCGAGGGAACGGGAACAGCGCTCGGCTTGGTTGAGTGGTAAGACAGATTTCAGCTGTGTGTGGTTCGGACAGCCGCGCATTAAAGTCATCACTGTAGTTTTGTTTTAAATATGTCAGCAAAAAACTGTGCCTATATAATCGGGAAAATTATACTAGATGCTATTCACAATAAAATTATGAGAAGTTAAGCCAGCTTTTGTGCAATAATCGCAGCGTGAACATCCCTACCCCAAAAACCTAAATATAGGGCGCAAAGAGGGGGAAATGCACTGTTGATAAACCTCTCACTCCTGAAATAACCTGTTTTCCAGAGGGTAACATGTCAAATGTTTCTACCAACATCATAAGCTTTCAGAAAAACAAAGTCAAAAATCCCCCCCAGGGGGGGGGGGAGGTTTCCCTCTCCTAGACCATGGTCTATAGGTAGGACCACAGCAGCCGCTAGCCAGTAAAGCGTAGCCGAAAGTGGCAAATTCGATCCACTTTGCACCCAAATTTCTCCATCCAAATCTAAAAGAAAGCTAAAAAAAAATATACTAGTAAAAAGTTTAATGCATTAACTTAACGTCTGTAATATCACTTCGCAAGAATGATGACTGGATAAGTGCGAGCGATGGGTTTAATATCGGTAATAACTTAAGAACTCACCACTACGGGAGCCTCACTGGCTGAAAACGCACATCGAGCTTCGTCTTCCAACACAATCTCTGACCCCTTGAACTACACAAACGATTCAATTGGAGACATTTTAGTGAATTAAAAAAAAAAAGTATTATGCGTTTAAAAATACCCTACATTTTTCGGAAGTCGTAAAAATTCCCTATTAATTGTACAAAAAATTCCAACACAGCATTAAAAAGCTCGTTTTTTTCAAGAACAAAAATCTCATTTCAGTTCATCGGTTATTTCCCTTAATGACGTCTCAGTCTCATTTGCATACAGCACTCCCCTTTTCTAACTGACCAAAATGGCGGCCTTAGCGGTCTACACATCAATGCTTTAGACTTGCGAACTGATAGAGATTTTCGATAGAGATTTTCGATGTGTACAGCGCATTTACACTCACATCTGGATAAGTAAATGCTGTGCTTTTATTTTGTACGTAGTTACTATCAAATCTCGATTATTTTAGATCTAAAAACTTATCGTTGATCGCAAGTTTATCCCGGACTGGGATCGCAGGGAGCAAAGAACTAGGTCATCGAGGGGTGCTCTCATGATTTATGAGCTGGCGTGAAGTTTTTTCAATTATAACAATAAATGAGGGTGATGATTCTGTTCAAAATAGTTTCTAGAAGTGTTTGTTTTTTTCTTAGGATCTGTACTTTGTTGTATCCTGCCGAAATATTCGACGAAACATCGTGAAAACAAATGCAAGAATGATAACTCTTACCTCAATATAATTTCTAATACAGATTTGGCCGATTTTGTTTACCGTTTGTTGTGTCTGTGTGCATGTAAGACGGCATTTTTAACAGAAATAGTGATTTAACGATTAAAAAACACTCATGAATGCATCCATTTAAATTCATGCAAAACAAAACTTTTTTTTTTTTTCTGAATCAGAGCATACAAGTGCTAATCAAATTGAGTAAAACTTTGTTCTCTTTTGGTTTCACATTTTAAACAGTGCGTGAACTTTCTTCACTTCTTTTTCATTAAGTTGTTTTGTTTTGTTTCACCAAACATGTAGTTAGAAAGAAAAAAAAAACCAAGAAAAACTGAAAACTTTGTAATGATTTTATTGTGCACAAAGAAGCATATTCAATACTAATTTTTATCACACACACACTCACACACACACACACACACACACACACACACACAACACACACACAACACACACACACACACACAAAACAAATACAATATATATATAATATAAAGAGAGAGAAGAAGATATAGATAGATTAGATAATATAATATAATAATAGATAGATAAATATAGATAATAGATAATAGATAATAGATAATAGATAATAATAGATAATAGATAATATAGATAATATATATATATAAACACACACACACACACAGCACACACACACACACACACACACACACACACACACACACACACACACACACACACATAAGATTCACACACATACACACACACACACAACACACACACACACACACACACACACACACACACACACACACACATATACCTCATATGACATTTTATGGATTCTTTTTCTTAAGTCTGAAATAATAGTTGGTGACATTGTAACTGATATAAGCTTTTTTTTGTGTGTGTTTTTCTTTTTGACACTATGAAATTTTTAAAAGACTCTAAATGTGTGCATGTACGTAGGAGTATACGTGCTGAGTGGATGAGCGCAAACCGTGTGTGTGTGTGTGGTGTGTGTGTTTTGTGTGTGTGTGTGTGTGTGTGTGTGTGTGTGTGTGTGTGTGTGTGTGTGTGTGTGTGTGTGTGTGTGTGTGTGTGTGTGTGTGTGTGTGTGTTGTGTGGTGTGGTGTGTGTGTGTGTGTGTGTGTTGTGTTTGTGTGTGTGTGTGGTGTGTGTGTGTGTGTGTGTGTGTGTGTGTGTGTGTGTGTGTGTGTGTGTGTGTGTGTGTGTGTGTGTGTGTGTGTGTGTGTGTGTGTGTGTGTGTGTTGGCTTTTGAGTGGTTTTTGTTGTTGTTATTTTGTTGTTGTTGTTGTTGTTTTCTCCTTTGGTTGTTTTTGTGTTATTGTAGTTGCTTGTATTATCTATAGGCATATTTTATTTTAAAGCTGTTGAAATCATGTTAGCTAATTAATGTTGGTGAAATGATTGATGTTGTTTTATTTGCTTGTTTTTTTTCCCCTTTTCTTTCTTTGTTGGCTTTATTGTTTGCTAGGGTTTTCTGCTTTGTTTTTTGTTGGTTTCTTGCTTGTTGTTGTTTTGATTTTTTTTCTTTTCTTTAGATAGATGGCTTGATGGAAAAAAGCAAATCGATGTTTACTCAATGTACCATCAGGAAATAAAAATTTGATTGATTGATTGATTGACCTCTACAATTCATACTTGCATGTATGCACACTTAAATAGAATAGACACTAAGAATACACACAGATTAGGCAACTCACAAAAATGTCCAAATTTGCATTTTTAATTGTACAAGAAAAATGTTAAGAAATACAACACTAATAAGTCTATATAATACAGGCATTGCAACAGTATGTCACACAGTGAAAGATATTTGGCAGAGGTCTAGGGGGTCTGTGATATATTTAGGAAGAAACTATGCAAAGGTTAAATTCACTGGGCACAAAAAAGATACATGCAACATCACAATGCAACATGTAAGTGCACCAGAAACCTATAAAAAAAATAATAATAAAAGAACACAGATGATCACATGAGTACACCTATGATATATTGTACAGAAGATGCTTGACAAGACAAGAGGGGGGGGGGGGGGAACAAACAGAATCACTTGGAATGGCCTTATAAAGACATGTGTATCTTTCGAGACAAACATTTTGATAGGTGTACCATTTTTGTCAGTCAATTAGAAACAGATATGATGTTAATGCCTGGGGGGGGGGGGGGGGGGTGAGTGGGGGGGGGGCTGAGGTGGGGGGGGGACCAGAATAACTTGGAATGCTTTTTAAAAAGACTCACTGTTTCAAGACAAATATTTTGATAGGTGTACCATTTCTATCAGTCAATTAGAAGCTGAGATATGATGTTAATGCCTATGGGTGGGTGGGGGGGAGGG
The DNA here is from genome assembly GCA_030674155.1 of Stramonita haemastoma. Taxonomy (NCBI): domain Eukaryota; kingdom Metazoa; phylum Mollusca; class Gastropoda; order Neogastropoda; family Muricidae; genus Stramonita; species Stramonita haemastoma. Next base: position 6,451 of record JASPKP010003676.1, read on the forward strand.
GGGAGAGAAGTGGAGGGGGGGGGAAACCAGAATCACTTGGAATGCCCTTTAAAAAGACTCACTGTTTCAAGACAAATATTTTGATAGGTGTACCATTTCTATCAGTCAATTAGAAGCTGAGATATGATGTTAATACCTATGGGGGGGGGGGGGGGGGGAGAGAAGTGGGGGGGGGGAACCAGAATCACTTGGAATGCCCTTTAAAAAGACTCACTGTTTCAAGACAAATATTTTGATAGGTGTACCATTTCTATCAGTCAATTAGAAGCTGAGATATGATGTTAATGCCTATTAAGGGGGGGGGGGGGGAGAAGTGGAGGGGGACCAGAATCACTTGGAATGCCCTTTAAAAAGACTCATTGTTTAAAGACAAACATTTTGATAGGTGTACCATTTCTGTCAGTCAATTAGAAGCTGAGATATGATGATATGCCTATGGGCTGGTTTTGTGTTATTATTTGGACAGGTTTTATGCTTCACAAATTGCTGTCATAGGGGTGTTTTGGATGATGCAGTTTGCCTCTACATGATTTTTAGCTTCTAGAAAAAAATACATAGCATCTGAGTAATAAGTACAAGCTGTAATATAGATCTTAGACACTTTTAGGCATTCTTGAGATTTTTACAGGAGGGTAAAGTACCCCTTTCAGCTCAATTTCGTGAGCTATTTTTAGAATTTTTCTCTGATTTTGATGTAAAATTCCATTTGTTTCCTTTGACTTATTTTTCTGCTTTTTAAATATTTGTTTCTTCAAAGTAAAATAAAACAATATAAAACTAGTGTCAGCACTGTCAGGTTCATAATAAGCATGAGGGAGATGTCCAAATAAGGCTTTATATAACAAAATGACATTTTCATCCCATCTGAAAATTTTTAAAGTGGTATATCTCAAAAACCGTCTAAGATAATGATATGAAATTTTGCATGCTTCTTGATCTTGCTACTATCTTTCATTTGAGATAACAAACATCAAATTCTATGACGTCTGAAAAAATGAGTGGTCCTACCTACTGTTCTAGAGGATAGTGGTGCCCTTTCCCCTCCATTACACTCTGATACCTGTTGAAAAAAGCTTTGCTGGAACAGGGGGAGAGAGGGCATTTGAAACTCGATCTTTGAGTATCTTCTGGCATTTAAAAACTTTAACATATCAAGCTAAATGTTGACTAACGAATGTGACTCATTTTTTCATTGGCATTGAAAGCAATACTACACCGTATCCATTCACAAAAAAATTAATAATCACATTACACAAACATACACTGAAGACTCAGCTTTTTTCACTTCTATTTTGGTCACACTTTTAACCTCCATAGAACTGGATCAGACCGTGGAGTGCATGCACACTGACCAAAGCCTGTGCCTGGGTTTTCCTGTGTGATGTGTTGCTGTCAGCTTCTTGTTCCCAAGGCTGACTAATGTCATATGTTCTTTTGCCTGCATTGTTGTTTCTTCCTGTTTGATATGCCAAAACAGCACAAATATGTCCTTCAAGTCCAGCAAGAATATTCTAGTAGAAAATCATCTGATCAAGAAAGAAAGGTATAGTTATGCAATGTCTGAATAATCAAGTATGACATATCCTCTCGCTCTATTTTTGCAACTCTCTGAGATGTTTCTACACTGAAATAATCAGTTAGTGCTAGTATCATCTTCCACAATGCCTCCGTGGAAACTAGTAGTGATGCCATGTCTGGCAGGGTCAGTGTCCAAACTCCACTCTACAAGAAACAACATTGTTGTCTTTCAAAGTGAACAGTACAGACGATCAAAATGCTGTCATGTAAAAACTTACTAATAAAATTACAAGCCATACATACCCCTTCACTTCATTCTAAAATACAAGTTTCCAAAGAGAGTGTCCATCTCAAGTGAGACAGGACAGAAGTAGGGCAGAAGCACACAGAGCAAGTCTGAAGGAAAAGGCAAGCAGTCTCATTCAAACTCTGAGTTATTTTTATCCACCCAACAAATTTGAACTTCACTGCCACCTACACTTAAGTAGTGGTATTATGGACATGCCTATGCATGACAACCATTGCACTCTTGTCTCAGACCATTTTTTAAACATACAACTGACACAACACACAAGGAATTTCAAACAGTGTCAGTGTGATATTATGATGCTGGTAACAGACTACATATTGAAAAATGACCCCTTCCCATTGGTACACCAATAGATTAGAGGTCTAGGGGTAATGCACCTGCCTTGAAATCAAAAAGTCTGGGTTTGATCCCCCTCTGTACGCAAAACTTTTCCACCTTTCATTCGACTGTGAATGGTGGTCTGGGTGCTAGTCTTTTGGATGAAAGATGATAAACAGAGGACCTGTGTGTTACACACATTTCACTCACTCACTCACTCACTCAGTCCCAAAGGACGTAGGGGGGACATGAGAGAAGAGCAACAGAGATCTTTTTCCATGCTTCACGATCCTGTGTGGCTAGTAGGAGGTGTTGCAGGGGTTGGGCGGTCCAGTCTTTGATGTTGTGAACCCATTTCTTTTGGCGGCCTCTTCTTCTCTTACCCTCGACTGTTCTTTGCAGGATGGTTTTTGCTAGGGTGTCGTGTCTTGTGGTGTGACCAAACCACATCAACTTTCTCCTCTTTATGGTGGAGAGCAAAGGCTCTTGGGGGCCCACACGCTTTTTGATTTCTTTATTCACATAGTTATTGGTCTTGTGTTCTTTGTATGATATTTTGAGGAGTCTTCTGTGGCACTTGTACTCGAATGCCTGGATTCTCTTCTCTAACTCTGCTGTCAGAGTCCATGATTCACAGCCATATAGGAGGATAGATATCACGAGGGATTTGTAAAGATGGTATTTGGTGCAGAAGCTGATGTTGTTGCTTCTGATGATCTTCTCGAGTCTGACTAGAGCAGATGTTGCTGTTGCAATGCGAGCTTTCACTTCATTGTTTGATGTGCCATCTTTTGTTAGGATGGAGCCTAAGTATTTGAAATGGCTCACCTCTTCTAGTGTTTCTCCATTCAACTTTATTTCCGTGATGTCATTACTCGCACTGTTGACCATGATCTTTGATTTCTCTGTACTGACCTCCATGCCCTATGCGCTTGCTCGATCTGTTAAATTGTCTGTGAGGATTTGCAGTTCTTGTTTGCTGCTGCCCATGAGGTCTGTATTCTTACCATTTGAATATTGAAATGTGTTTTCATATAGTCTTTTGTGTTTAAAGGATTTTATGTTGTTGTTTTTTAATCTGTTTTTTCTCCCCTTTTTATGCCTACTTTGCTTGTTTTTCCCGCTTACACACACACACACACGCACACACACACACACACACACACACACACACACACACACACACACACACACACACACACACACACACACACACACACACACGCACACACACACACACACTCACACACTCACGCATTATATATTTGTAATGCCTTCTGTTTCATGGTCCTGAATATTTGCTATTTAATTTTTTTTTTTGCTATGTTATTTTTTGTTTAAATAATTATCAGTGTATCCAGTTGGTATGACGCGTTTTGTTGAATGTATTCTGTTTTCTTTTTTAAAATATTGTTTGAACTGCTGCTGGTGGTGATGCTGGTATGTAGGGGTAGGGAGGGGGTTTCTTAGCTTTATTCCCTGATCAGGGCAAGGGCCGGATGAAAAAAAGTATGTAATGCTTTTTTACTCTGTTACCCTTGAAAAATAAAGATTATTCATTCATTCATTCATTCATTCTCTCTCTCTCTCTCTCTCTCTCTCTCTCTCTCTCTCTCTCTCTCTCTCTCTCTCTCTCTCTCTCTCTCTCTCTCTCTCTCTTGCTTCCTCGCTCCCTCGTTCTCTCTCGCTCTGCTGACTAGTTTGCTGGCAAGGGTTACAAAAGGGCCTGTTGGATAGTTGTCAGGAGGACCTCAAGAAGTTTTTGTTTCTCTTGTGACTGAGGGGTCCTGGAGTGCCCCCCAGGCATTGTATTTAGGGGCAGAGGGAAGGGGTGGGAACTGCTTATTGTAGTCCCCGCTGTATTCAGGTTCGCTGTAAGGCAGGCCGTACTGCTTATTGTAGTCGCCGCGGCGTGGTCAGGCTTTGTTCTCAGGCATGCTGTTCTGTAGGCCGAACTGCTTATTGTAGTCGTGGCGGCGGTGTGAAGAGGCGTCGTAGTCAGGTACACCGTCGGCGGGCCGAGGGGCTTTAGGTGTTGGGGGAGACCATGGGCCCTTGGCAGGATGGGGCTGTCCTTTGTTGTTGGGCACAGCTCGATGGATGGACTGTGAGCCCCAAGTCTTGTGCCTTTGGCTCGTGGAGTGGGCTGGAGTGGGGAGCAGAGGTTTTGATTTTGGTATGCGGTACAAGCTGTTGGTAAGGACCGCAATACTATAGGGACTTGGGTGGAAGGGGTCCTGGTACTTGTAGAGTGACTTCTTGGGTGCCCCACTTTCAGTCTGAAAAGAGGTGTGGTTGATAAAACTCACCCCCTCTTCTGCACAGACTTTGGAGAGGCTGGCGTTGGAGTCCCTCACGGATTTGGTGGCATGGTGTCGGCCATATGGAGGGAGGATTGAAGAGGCTTTTATGCTGGCAAGGGGGAAAGCCTGGCCTAGTCCTCTGACTACACGTTGCCATGTCGCACACTCAACTGGGCCACTTTGTAAGCAGCTGTTGATGCCTACATGGAAAGTGACTCGTTTGACATGTGGAGAAGGAGGAAGGGTGGATAGCCACTTCAGCAGGTGTTGGACGGTCAGGCCTGGCACTGACAGCTTTCTTGCTGGTCCTCCATGGGGAGAAGTTCTGTCTCCAACTGCTCTTAAGACAGAGTCACCAATGAGTAACTCTTGGCTGGCAGTGGGGACAGTCTTTCTCAGTAGTGTCTCTAAAGGTGTTGGGAAAGGGGATGCTGGAGGGGTGCCTTGGAGTAGACAGTGGGAACAGGACTTTTTGTACTTTTATCTGTTGGTTGTTGAGGAAGGGCTGGTGGAGGGGGTGGTTTGGGGCTGGGGTTTTGGTCAGGATCAAGGGGTGAAAACTTGTTATTAGTGGGGATCGTGGATATAATTTCTTCATCAATTGGGGTGTCTGATAATTATATCAGAGAGGGAGTCACTTAAGAGAGTTTTGGAAGTGTCTGTTAGTTTTTTGGTATGGGTCTTTGGAGTGGAAGTGACTGGATGGTTGTTGGAGTGGGATGGTAGGTATGATGTAGTAGTTGACGGTAGGGCTTTCTTTAATTGATTGATTTCTTTATTAATGTGTTTTTGCCAGTTGTCGAAGGCAGAGAGGCTTTTGGCTTGACTGTCAACTGTTTCTGCAATTGATTGTTTTGCTGAGTAAGGTCAGCAATGGTTGACTTCAGTGTTTGTTCTGTGGCTTTTATGTGGTTTTTTGTTTGGACTGTGCTGTCTTTGCTGGTGCTGGCTGTTATCTCTATCTGTTGGTGTAAGTGTTTTTTCTCTGTCTGTAATGCATCGACCTGTGCTTTGAGGGCAGTGGTGGTGGAGATGGCTGCAGACAGCTGGCAGTGAACTTGTGTGAGTAGGGCTGAAGTGGCCAAGCTGTGGAGGCTGGGTGGAGATTTTTTTGTGGATATGTGATTTTGTCGCACATGGTTGTGAAGACAGGGGGAGGTGGTAAGAAGTAGATATAGAAAGGCTAGAGTCAGGGGAGGGGGTGGTGCCGGTACTGGATGGAGGGGGGTGGTAGTGTTGAGGGAAAGAGGTTGGATCAAAGGGGCTTGTGGGTGAGAGGTGTCATTGTCCAGGGGGTGGGGTAGGGGGGGGGTGTCAATACACAGGGAGTCAGCTGGAGGGGCAGAGGAGAGCTGGGATTGCTGGGGAGATGGTTCAGTAGAGATGACATCAGCTGAACACTGAGGGAGCTGGCTTGGAGGTGGGGAGGAAGGAGGGGGAGGAGGAGGAGGTGGTGCAGGCAACTGATTGTCTCCTGGCAACATGGTGGGAGAACTGTCCATTGCTGGGGGCAGGGTAACAGTAGGCGAAGGTGCAGTGATGGCTAACAAAGTTCCAGGCACAGACAGATACACATGGGAGGAAGAGGGATCAGTGGGGTT
>JASPKP010003676.1:17500-19291 GCA_030674155.1 Stramonita haemastoma
TAACACCTTGGTTTTTCCCCCCTAACAAATCCAAAACCGGTCTCATAAAACATTTTACCATCGTTATGGAGGGACAGAAGCATGTTTAGGCTTTCTTGGAAGTCTAGTTTCTTCTAACTCTGTTAAACGCAGCCAATATCTGATCGTAGATACATACTAGAAATATATAATGGGTAACGACCAGTTTCATGTAAACCATGTCATTTGGGATTCTGGGGCTTACATTTAACAGTTTTTTCAGAGCAAAGTGTGGACATTCTCCCTGATTCTGTTGAGACAGGCCCTATTTCTGCTCCAAAACAATTGAGTTGGTTTAATTGGGAATCAAAAATTTGAAAAAAAATTTGCGAAAAATCCCCATTTCCTTAGAATTTGAAAATGTAATTACCCCCTTTCTAACTTTACACAGAGTCACGGACGCTTTTCTGTATGATTCTGTAGAAAGAAACAAGCCCTACTTATAGGATTTTACATAGATATTTCTTTTTTCCCTTTTTTGAGCCAAACCTCTTTCTTAGAACATATTTCCCCTTTTTAAATTTTTACAAGTTCGATTTATCAAGATTTACATGCAAATCATTTTTGGATTGACTTGCTTTGAACATGTAACTGTTTTGTAAGCCTGAAAACACTGCAAATCAAAACAAGTCGTCAGCAAATAATAAAAAGAAAATTTTAGTGGATCGGGTAGAGCTGAATGCCATGTTTTCCATTTTTAATGACATCCTGGGCTAACTCGTTAATGAAAATGAGAATAAAAGAGGGCTAGTTTTTTTCCCTTTTTAAGCCTTTGAAACAGGATAGGCTTCTGAAACTTGGTCCCAAAAAGATCCGGGCTTTACAGTTGATACTATCGAATGTTTTCAAATTTTACCTTACACCATTTTTTGTTTCCAGAATCTTTCCAGAGTTTGCTTAAAGAAAATAAAGGGTTTAAACCTTCCTAAAGTCAATAAAGCAACATATAATTTCTTGTTTCTTATGAGCTGTCTTTAGATAATAATAAATGAAAATATGATCATTTGGAATGATCTTTTCGAAACCTGCTTTTATTTCACCAAGAATATTTCTGTTTTTTTAAAAAGTTGAAACTTTATTGATTATATACTTAGGAGTTTATACAGTATTCAATAACGAATGCCTCTATAGTTATCTCGTTTTGAATGTCTCCTTTTTATGTATGGGGTGGATTGTAGCTTTCTTCCAAGATTGTGGGGTTAAACCAGAGGAAAAAAAACTTATTAAACAGATGGACCAGAAAGGATATTTTCTTTTATATTTATCACAGACTTAAAATTTCAGGGATAACCCCATCAAGGCAAAAGCTTTGTTAGTTTCAGATTTTAATGGACTTAATTATTTCTTCCCCTGTTATCTTGAGTTTTAATTCCATAACATCCTCCGGAATTTGTTCAGAGCAAATAACTTGCCGCTGTCAATTTTCTTCTTCCTGTTCCCCCCCCTCCTCCCCCAAAAAGCCCTTAAAGTGTTCTATCCATTGTGCCATATCTATATTGCCTATCGAAGGGTTTTTTTTGGAGTTTCTTAAAAGTTCCCAAAACTTTACTGAATCGTTATATGTTTACAAGTTCCTCTGTACTTTTTCTTTTGTATTCCTTCTCTTTTGGAGGGGTAAAGTTTCTTGTAATTTTTACGGATTTACAGTATTACCCTATCCTGGAGACTGAGTGCGTAAAAAATGCGGAGAGCAACCAGTAAAAACCTTTTCGTGCACGCACTCCCATCAAACCATGCACTCCTTTCTTTCTCCCTCCCCCAAAGTTTTCTTAA
>JASPKP010003677.1:0-7500 GCA_030674155.1 Stramonita haemastoma
CCCTTGATACTTCTGTACAAAGCAGAAGAGTGTTTACAGTTTTGTGATGAAGTCAAATCTCAACATCCACACTCTGACCCCCACCTGCCTAAAATGGCTGCTGGCCAGAAAAATGGGTCAGGTGTAGTACGACTCATTTCATTGTAGAGGGTCAGACATTTCTTTGCTGAGGGTTTGAGGGTGTAACTAGATGAGGGATTCTGCATGCTGAGGGTTTGAGGGCTGTGGCTAGATGAGGGATCCTGCATATTAAGGGTTTGCGGGTGTAACTAGATGAGGGATCCTGCATGTTGAGGGTTTGAGGGTGTAACTAGATGAGGGATCCTGCATGTTGAGGGTTTGAGGGTGTAACTAGATGAGGGATCCTGCATGTTGAGGGTTTGAGGGTGTAACTAGATGAGGGACCCTGCATGTTGAGGGTTTGAGGCTGTAACTAGATGAGGGATCCTGCATGTTGAGGGTTTGAGGGTGTAACTAGATGAGGGATCCTGCATGTTGAGGGTTTGAGGGTGTAACTAGATGAGGGATCCTGCATGTTGAGGGTTTGAGGGTGTAACTAGATGAGGGATCCTGCATATTAAGGGTTTGAGGGTGTAACTAGATGAGGGATCATGCATGGTCTGATCTTGCATGCTATGAAGCTGTTTTCCTGAGGACGACTAAAGTAGTGGCTAGAGCGGGTGTTGAGTCAGGCAGGTGTTCTGAGAGTGGAATCACTAGCTAGCTGTTATCTGTTGGGGGGGGGGGGGGGGAAGCCTGGTAGTCACAGTGATCCTCATTGCACTCGTGATCTGCTGACCCGGTTCAAATCCCGTTCAATAGGATTTTTCTTCCTCTGGAGTTTACATCAGTGCCAACTCCACTACCCCGAAAAGTCCTTCCGATGAAAGTTTAAACCAATGTCCCGTGTGCGAACGCACGCAGAACACCCTGCTACCACGTTGAAACTCTTCCGCTTTTTGGAACAGTAGGCCATTGTGTGCAGGTGGGAACGGATGACAAAATGTACAAAACTGCATACACACAATAGCTGGATGTATATAAAAAAAAAAGCACACGAGTGCTTATCCTGTTATCCTGGAAATAACAGAACAAACAGACAAATCTTCGGCTCTAAACCACTGTCCTCCTCCTCGCCTCCTCGCCTCTTATGCTTGGACAAAATAAAACCAAGAGGATTATTGATCACCGTGACACATTTTTAGCAGGAAACGATGAACAGAAAACAAACTCCACGCTGTAACAGTCATACTGTGTGTGTAAAAGAACTTGGGGCAACAAGGTATTTTCTCCCCAGAAAAGAGCGAACTGCGTAGAAAAGCTGCTCTCTGAGTGGAGAAGCAACACTACGCACTGAACCAGGAAGAAAATTAATGTGGGACGTGTTGCTCTGTCTCTGTTTGTCTGTCTGTCTGTCTGTCTGTCTGTCTGTCTGTCTTTCTCTCCCTACCCATGTCTCTGTTTGTCTGTCTGTCTGTCTGTCTGTCTGTCTGTCTGTCTGTCTGTCTGTCTCTCTTTCTCTCCCTATCCCTGTCTCTCGCTCGCTTTCTCTCTCTCTTTTTCTCTATGTCTCTAGCTCTGTCTCTCTGTCTCTCTCTTTCTCTCAGTGGCTTGCTCTCTCTCTGTTTCTGTGTCTCTGTCTCTCTCTCGCTTACTCTCTGTCTCAGTCTTTCTTTGTCTCTCTGTCTCTGTCTCTGTCTGTCTGTCGCTGTCTCTCACTCTCTCTGTCTCTCTCTGTCTCACTCTCTCTGTCTCTCTCTGTCTCTCTGTCTCTCTGTCTCTCTGTCTCTCTGTCTCTCTGTCTCTCTGTCTCTCTCTCTCTCTCTCTCTCTCTCTCTCTCTCTCTCTCTCTCTCTCTCTCTCTTCCGCCTCTATGAAAGAATAAATAAATGAAAATAAAATAATCAATCTCCCTCTCTTTCTCGCTCGCTCGCTCTCTCTGTTTCTCTGTCTGTCTGTCTGTCTGTCTGCCTCTCTCTCTCATCTTGCACACACGTTAAATCCTGTTTCGCTTTTCGTAAGAGTTAGGCCATCGTGTGCCGGTGGGAACAGATGACAAGATTTACAAAACTGCATACACACAGGGATTGGGTGTAAAAAAGCACAAGAGTGCTTATCTCATTATCTTCAAATCTCTCAAACACACACACACACACACACACACACACACACACACACACACACACACACACACACACACACAACACACACACACACATACACTGTGTGTGTGTGTGTGTGTGTGTGTGTGTGTGTGTGTGGTGTGTGTGTGTGTGTGTGTGTGTGTGTCTCTCTCTCTCTCTCTCTGTCTGTCTGTCTGTCTGTCTGTCTGTCTCTCTCTCTCTCTCTGGGATAGATTCCTCTTGTGTTCTGTTATGCAACTTTATATAATATTTGGGGCATATATTTCCCTTAGCATGAAGCCTATTAATGACGTGCGTGAAAACCTGTGTGTGTGTGTGTGTGTGTGTGTGTGTGTGTGTGTGTGTGTGTGTGTGTGTGTGTGTGTGTGTGTGTGTGTGTGCGTGTGTGACTGTGTGCGTGTGTGTGTGTGTGTGTGCGTGTGCGTGTGTGACTGTGTGCGTGTGTGACTGTGTGAATCATATGCTTTAAAAAAAATCTGGGCCATATGTTTATGTAATTTGTCATTGGTAGTACTTTCCCAAACTGACGATACTGGTTAAGTTTTTTTTTTTCTTTCCTCTTTTACCAAAATATTATGATCTATTGGCCAATGACCAACTTTGTTGACAGATGGTGGTGGTATGATGTTCTCAGTTGCTAACTTGTTATGTTTTATTTACTACTTACGTATTATCGGTCTTTCTGGGGTTTTTTTATTTTGTTTTTATCATGATGTTCATTTATTTGTTTATTTCTAATTTTAGTTCTCCGTGTTTGCACTTTTGCTATTCTATTATTGTTTTCTGTCCTTGCATCTTGTCTTCTGTTTACTGTTCGTGTTGTCTTGTTTTTGCTATTTGGTTTATTATTGTTGTTAGAGGTGGGTTTATTTTTTTTAATTGATGTAATCCCTGATAAGCGCGGGGACTAGATGTCAAAAAGCACACGAGTGCTTATTCATTATCCTCGATATAAAAGAATTTGCCTTGCCTTGCAATTTGCCTTGCCTCTCTCTCTCTCTCTTCGTGGTCAGAACACCGCGCTGGCAGTTTGACGACCCGGGTTCGATTCCCGTTCGAGGGGATTTTTTCCTCTGGGGTTGAAATCAGTGCTGACTCCACTCTATCCAAGTCCTTCGGATGAGACCATAAACCGAGGCCCCGTGTGCGAGCGCACGCATAACATCTTGCGCACAGGTTAAGTCCTGTTCCGCTTTTCGCAGAGTAGGCCACCGTGTGCCGGTGGGAACAGATGACAAGATTTACAAAACTGCATACACACGGGGACTGGATGTAAAAAAGCACTTGAGTGCTTATTCCATTATCCTCGATATAAAAGAATCTCTCTCTCTCTCTCTCTCTCCTTCTCTCCTCCTCCTCTCTCTCTCTCTCTCTCTCTCTCTCTCTCTCTCTGTGTGCAGCTGTACAACTGAAAAATGCCTTCCAAAAATACAAAGAAATGACTGCTAATATGTTATCTAAGATATTTGACGCTAAAATACAGTTGGTTTTACTTTATGCATCCGAAATTTGGGGACTGACCAAGCTAGATCATTTAGAAAAAATACAAATTATGTTAGTCTCTAAAAGATTCCTGGGTGTTCCAGTAATAACTTCAAAGAAGATGATCTATGGTGACTTCGGAAGATATCCCCTGTATGTAAATTCTTGTTTCTGCCTTGCGATATTGGCTTAGGTGGTTATAAATGAATACTAATAGATAACCTTTCAAGGCTTATCCGATGTTGTTTAATCTAGATAGAACAAGGAAGAATTGCTGGGTAACAAAAGTAAGGGAAATTTCATGCAGGACAGGATTTCAGTTTGTTTGAGAGCAGCCAGGTGCAGGGGATATTAAAGCATTCTTACATCTGTTTAAACAGAGACTACTTTTGTGACAGGGCGGTAAGTAGATTACTTCCCATGCGATGACAGCGTCGTGGATCTAAATTTAGATCCACACTTGCAAATTGTGCAACGTTCTGTACCGTTGGGGGATGCATACACTTTGTCCATAGCGGTAAAATGTAGAATTTATGCAGCTTCTTTCGAGAGGCCACATTCCCACTGTCTGACCGTGCTGTTGTCACTGAGAAGTTGTGCAGAGTTGTGACAGATCAAATATCTGTACTCTGTTACAAAGTGGCGCGAGCAGGATGGAAAGAACTTGGAGCTACTGATCTGAGCGTCAAATACGCTGGTCAGTACCCACTGTGCCTCGGGACGCGGCACAAAGTCAGCGGCGGTGGATGTGGCGGGGCGGTAATTAGATTAATTCCCAATCGCAGCGTCGTGGATCTAAATTTAGATCCACACCTGCGAATTGTGCAACGTTCTGTATTGTTGGGGGTGGCCGAAAACTCTCCGTTGTGTCACTTTGCCCATTGAGGTAAAATGTAGCCTAGTATTCAGGCAACCTGTCTAGAGACCATTATCTGACCGTTTGTGGTCGTTGAGATGTTGTACAGAGTCGTGGCAGATCCAAATCTATATGCACTGTGTTATACAAGAGTTGTTTTCTACAACAGTTGTTTTCCACGATTGAAAATCGCAATAGATATGAAGACTACAGATCACTTAAAACAATTTTTGAAAGAGAAAAATTTCTTAATGATATTGATACTTTATGGCTACTAATTGTCTGTTAAGAAAGTATGTCCTGCCACTAAATGCAAATGTGCATCGATACAGTGATTCTCTGCAAAACAAACATTGCCCTTTTTTGTATGTCAGTAGACGAACAATATTTTGTCTTTGACTGTCGAATATATTCGGATCTTAGAAATAAATTCCTGGGGAATTTGACTAAAGCTCCCATTCAAGTGTTGCTGAAATGTTCAAACAGTCACCAGATGCACAGTGTCTCCTGATATGTCTTCCACTCAGTTCGCAGAAGAAAGAGATGTATTGTCTGAAATTGATACATGTTTTTGAGGTAATGTGTGTTAGCTTGGCTGATATTGCTATTTTTTTTCCTTTTGATAGCGCACTCGAGATGTCTTGGATTTTCAGCCAGTGTCAAGCACACGTTCATATTGCAGGACGCTAGTTTCTTTTCAATGTGTCTTGATCTTTAAGTGATTTTGGTTTCAATTTTTCATGTCATTTTTCTATCCCTGAGTTGACTTTTGTATGTTTTGAATTTTATCAACATGTTCCTGCATAACCATACCCGTCCTGCAGTTGGTTGTATTGTGGCCTGAATCCGATGTATCGTTAAACCATTTCAGTGTTCAGTGTTCTCTCTCTCTCATCAGAAATATGATCTAATAGCATTTTGTGTATCAATACAGTAACATTCAATACACACGTGCACACACACACACACACACACACACACACACACACACACACACACACACACACACCACACACACACACACACACACGGACACACGGAGCAACTTCAATAGAATTCGGTTATTCATCAGTTCCGCTATCCACTTCTGCGAAGTATCTAGGAGTCGTCGACAACACACTCTCCATGCAAAAATTCATCACCCAGACCTGTCAGTCATGCTACTATTAACTACGGCGTATTAGTGCGATTCGAAAGTACCTGTCAACTGATGCGACATCCAAACTTGTCACTTCTCTTATTCTTTCACGTCTGGACTATTGCAGTTCTCTTTGGCTGGTCTGCCAGCATCATCTATCCACTCCCTGCAACGTATGCAAAACTCTGCAGCTCGTCTGGTCCTCAGAAAGAAAAAATCTGAGCACATTACCCCTATCTTGCAATCTCTCCTTTGGCTGCCCGTACCACAGAGAGTAAACTACAAGATCAGTACCCTCTGATACAAATGTCTCCACAAAACTGCACCCTCCTACCTCTGTGAATGTCTTCACTTGAACACATATTCTCGCTCCCTCCGCTCGACCGCAGATACTCTGTCCTTAAGAATACCTAGATTCAACCTATCTGTGTTTCTGGTCCGTCGATCTGGAATGACCTCCCTCTCTCCCTCCGGCAAAGCCTACTTATGACACTTTTAAATCCAGCCTAAAGACACACTTATTTCAAACCTAAGATTTTCTCCTTTTGTTTCCATTTCTTATCTGTCCCTGCCTTCAACATCTGCCTACCAAAGTGTATAACCTTTCTAAGTGTGTGTGAGCGCGCGAGCGTGTGTGTGACTGTGTGCGTGCGTGCGCGTGTGTGTGTACATTCGAATTTGCTAAAACTATAAATTGCTGTTGATTGCTTGTTGAATGCAAGCGCTTTGATTTGTTTTTTACAAGATATAGCACTATATAAATTCCATGTATTATTATTATTATTACTATTACTATTACTATTATTATTATTATTATTATTATTATTATTATTATTATTATTATTACCGTAAAATCCCTAGCATAAGCCCACCATCTAGCAAACGCCCATCCCCCACTTTGGGCCAAAAGTTGTGCACAGGGTCCACCCTGCTTTTTTCAAAGAGACTGCTCACTTTCACTAGGATTTGTGCAGACTGTTCTAAAAGTCATCTTTTCCCCCTCCTTTACCTTTTTGTGTTTCCTTTTTTCTTATTCTTTGTCCCTCTCCTCACTCCCACCCATCCCCAACAAAGTGAATTAAAATTACGTCATGCTTTTTCCACTGACGTCTTTTGTCTGTCAGTGACATACTGGTACTTTGACGACGCTTCCTGATGGCCGGAAGTTGGTTCTTGAATCTTTGTGCCATTTTTGCAAAATGCCAAAGCGACAGTCTTACACTGTGTCTTTCAAATTGGAAGCCCTCCAGTATCTGGATAAGGAAGCAGGTGGGAATGTTTCGGAGTGTGCCAATGAATTTTCTGTGGATAGGAAGAGGATCAGGGAATGGAGTGAAAACAGAGATAGACTTGAACAGCAGTACGGAAAAGACAAACAAAAACGGAAACTGTCAAAATGACCAGCAGTTAGATCTGAACATGTCGACCAAGGTGTGCTGCATTATCAGGAAGATGAAATATCTGAAGGCAGGGTATTGGGAAACAAGGTCCTACAACGGAAAGCGATGGAACTCGTTGGCCTTTTTTGCCTCAAAGTCCCTTTATTTCTATTTTCATTCACTTCTACTCACGCAACCTAACTTACATGCTTAAGGGGTTTGTATTCACTCAATTACACGGTTGAGCACAAAAATTACTTTGTGCAAAGGGGTCTATCCCTAGCAAACGCCCACCCCCCAATTTTGCCCTAAATCAGTGCACAGGGAGGTGGGCGTATGCTAGGGATTTTATGGTATTACCATTATTATTATTACTATTCTTCTTCTTCTTCTTCTTATCATTATGTGTGTGTGTGTGTATTTGTGCGTTCGAACACACACACACACACACACTCAGAGACATACATACACATACATACACATACATAATGCACACAGATG
>JASPKP010003677.1:10000-19290 GCA_030674155.1 Stramonita haemastoma
CCCGTGGAGGAAGCTTCAGAATGGACTCCAGTCCCTCGAAAATGGTTTGGATGAGACTGTAAACCAGGCCTCCAGGGAAAGGCGTGCAGAATGCCTTGTAGTACAGCCGCCAAGGATTAAATTCTGACATGAAGAGTGACAGTATGTCGGTTTGCATACTCCCCTTCCCTCTCCCTACCCCCTCCTTCTCTTTCATTATGTGCCAGGAATCCCTCTTTTCTATCCCTCTCTTTGTTTCTGCCTTGTTCCTTTTCATAGGGTCACATTCTTCTGGTGTATTTTCTGCCTCTTTGGCCATTCTCCTGCCTTTTCCCCCCAGAGACTTAAAAGATAACAAGTCCCTCCCACACCAAAGTCTGATGCACTGGGCCTGACTCGTCAGGTGCTTAATGGCACCGCAACGCATTATCGCTCATTATGATAGACAATAGTTGCTGTCTGAGTGTTCCACGAAGAGGAAAATGCCTTCGTGATCTGTGGGGCTTTATGCACCACATGAAATGAAATAAAATCAAATGAGCGTGCCATTACAAAGGCAGAGCGATGAAACTGTTCATTTTCTTTTATTTTCATTTATTCAGTTTACGCCTGTCTGTGTAACTGTTTCCTGTAAGAGAAGGAAGTTACGGGTGAGGGGGGAGGACGATAGGTTAGGGAGGGGGTTAAGGGTGGGGGGAAGGGGGCTAGTTAAAGGTGATAGGATGAGGGAGGGGAGAGATTGAGGAGTGGGGGGCAGATTAAGGAGGGGAGGGAAAATGTATAGTCGTGGCAAAAGAATAACTAATGATATACACAGAGAAAAGAGAAAACTTGAACTCGAATGATTTATTAGCAAAAAGGCCATTGGCCCATACATGAAGGGGGTTGCCGAACTACTTAGTCAACTGCTTGGTGGGGGATAAAAGACAACACCAATAACAACAAAATATAACAACAAAATCAGTAACAAAAATTAGACTTACATTGATAAGATAAAGAGAGAGATAAATATATAGAAAGAAATAGAGACAGAGAGACAGAGACACAAACAGAGAGAGAGAGAGAGAGAGAGAGAGAGAGAGAGAGAGAGAGAGAGAGAGAGAGAAACAGACAGACAGACAGATAGACAGACAGAGCCAGAGACAGAGAGACAGACAGAGAGACACAGAGAGAGAAGGCACACACAGAATATCGAAACTGGCACAGTCAAATTCAACTACTCTGCCTATCTGTTCAAAACCGTCATAGGCAACAAGAAGTTACGATGGACAAAAATGAAACTGTGGTTTTCACTTTGACATGTCAGTACTGAAAGAATAAGTCAACTGATAGAGATCCCCAATATTTTCCTTGATTATTTTGATATATGAATGTTTACAGGGTAGGACATTTTGCCACCAAATGAACAACTGACGACTAGTCACATGAAAAAAAAGTTTAATACAGACTTCATAGATCTCCGCTTTTTTCGTTTATTTACGGAAATCTACGAAAGCATGGATATTACCGGAAACACAACCAAAAATAAAATGGTTATAAAAAATAAATAAACGTGAGAAAAACAATCTTTTTGGATCATTATGGTAGAATAGAACACAATACAGCACAATATGAATCGTCTGTAATCTACATGCTTCTCAGCCTGAATTCAGATATATATTTTCTATTTTGTGTTAGCTAAGAGACAGGCACCGTGGCCTGATGGATAAGACGACGGACTTGTGGTCTGTATGTTCTTGGTGTCGTGAGTTCGAATTTCAGTGGGAGTCTTCCAATAGTAGTAAAAAATTATCCATTAAAAAAAATAAATACAGCTGCGTATGTAGGGTGGGGAAGAGTTAGGGAAAGTAACCAGCCGCCATGGCGCAGTGGTTAGCGCCTTGGATTTCAGACTGGAAGATCGTGGGTTCAAATCCCATAAGAGGGATAGCGATTTTTCGGACTCCGGCTGGCTCCTTCCCTACGTAGTGTGGTATAGTGTGGTATGGGGACACTGGGATCACACAGTTGAGCTTCATCCACTTTACTGCAGGGCCCGGTTGACGCTATAACATATTACTCTAGTAAGCGTAGAGTACAGCCCTGTCAAATAGTCTCAACGGTTGTGGTCACTGACATTGCCCTGGCAATCCGGTCGAGGAGATTTTCCTCCTGGAGTTAACATCAGTGCTGACTCTCCCAAAAGTCTTGGGGTAGGTGTGGGGAAGGAGGTTTAAAGGGAGGAGTGTGGTTAGTGTAGTATGATGGGGGTAGGTGTAGGGAAGGAGGAGCAGGGTTAGGGGGGCGTATACTATGGGTAGGTGTAGGGAGGGAAGAGGTTTAGGGGGGAGTGTGGTGGGGGTAGGTGTAGGGAGGGAAGAGGTTTAGGGGGAGGAGTATGATGGGGGTAGGTGTAGGGAGGGAAGAGGTTTAGGGGGAGGAGCATGGTAGGGGAAGTAGGAGGTTGGGGGAGTGTGATGGGGGTAGGTGTAGGGAATTGCAGAGTATGGTTGAGGTAGGTGTAGGGAATTGCAGAGTATGGTTGAGGTAGGTGTAGGGAATTGCAGAGT
This sequence comes from Stramonita haemastoma, assembly GCA_030674155.1. NCBI lineage: Eukaryota > Metazoa > Mollusca > Gastropoda > Neogastropoda > Muricidae > Stramonita > Stramonita haemastoma. Next base: position 12,529 of record JASPKP010003677.1, read on the forward strand.
ATGGTTGAGGTAGGTGTAGGGAATTGCAGAGTATGGTTGAGGTAGGTGTAGGGAATTGCAGAGTATGGTTGAGGTAGGTGTAGGGAATTGCAGAGTATGGTTGAGGTAGGGAAGGAGTACGATGCCCTAGGGTAGGTGTAGGAAAAGAGTAGATTTAGAGGAGTGTGGTGTGGAGTTAGGGGCCAGGTGTAGGGAAGGGGGAGGTTTAGGAGGGAGTAGGATGGGGGTAGGTGTGGGGAAGGGGGAGGTTTAGGGGGAAGTAGGATGGGGGTAGGTGTGGGGAAGGGGGAGGTGTAGGGGGGAGTATGATGGGGGTAGGTGTAGGGAGGTGTAGGGGGGAGTATGATGGGGGTAGGGTAGGGAAGGGGGGAGGTGTAGGGGGGAGTATGATGGGGGAGTATGATGGGGGTAGGTGTAGGGAAGGGGGAGGTTTAGGGGGGTATGATGGGGGTAGGTGTAGGGAGGTGTAGGGGGGAGTATGATGGGGATGGGTGTAGGGGGGGAGTATGATGGGGGTAGTGAAGGGGGATGTTTAGGGGGAGTATGATGGGGGTAGGTGTAGGGAAGGGGGAGGTTTAGGGGGAGTATGATGGGGGTAGGTGTAGGGAGGTTTAGGGGGAAGTATGATGGGGGTAGGGAAGGAGGAGGTTTAGGGGGAGTATGATGGGGGTAGGTGTAGGGAAGGAAGAGGTTTTGAGGGAGAGTATGATGGGGGTAGGTGTAGGGAAGGAAGAGGTTTTGAGGGAGAGTATGATGGGGGTAGGTGTAGGGAAGGAAGAGGTTTTGAGGGAGAGTATGATGGGGGTAGGTGTAGGGAAGGAAGAGGTTTTGAGGGAGAGTATGATGCATCTAACGGTGGGAAAGATCATCACATCTCACCACTTACCAGGCAGCTCTTGTCTATAGCTGGTTGTGGGGGGTTAGGCGCTTGTCAAGGTCTGTAATAAGTGGATCATATATCTTTAATCATCAACTGGAATATGAAACAGACAGCCAGTAATATGCTGTTTCCCATGCCAGGATTGTAGAGGATGGTCTAAAGCATGTGTAAGTCCAAGCTAGACTATTGTGCATACGTTAAAACACATTCTGCCTTTCAGAAGTGTAGACCATTCCGTGCCGGTGAGAACACACACACACACACACACACACACACACACACACACACACACCACACACACACACACACACACACACAGTCTGTCTGTCTGTCTATACTATATGAGAGAGAGAGAGAGAGAGAGAGAGAGAGAGAGAGAGAGAGAGAGAGAGAGAGAGAGAGAGAGAGAGAGGAGAGAGAGAGAGAGAGAGAGAGAGAGAGAGTAGAGGAGAGAGAGAGAGAGAGAGAGAGAGAGAGAGAGAGGGAGGAGAGAGAGAGAGAGGCATGCACACTGGCTTCGTGTGTAGACATTATCCCCGAAGTCGGAATGTGGCTGCCCTCATGGTGAGCGAAAAGGAGGCATACCAAAGATGTTAACGTTGGTGAACTCTGCTCTGTAGCCAAGGAAGGAAAAGAGCGGACATCAACACTGCTGTATTGTAGTCATTGTAACGTGGACTATTCTAACATCAATGCGCGCGCGCGCGCACACACACACACACACACACACACACACACACACACACATCAGGATGGCGGAGAATGCCTGGAGCTAATCCTTTACTGCCAGGGTTTTATGTAAAAAACACAAACATGACGAGAACAAGGAGTATGGGCAGCGTCTACAAAACATCACAAACAACACCTGTGAAGTCTGCCAGCAAAAGTGCGTCAGTCATCAGCGCTAGGGAGGAGGAAATTAACTTGACCAACAAGGACTGTGAAAATGGACAACAAACCACTGATCTAGCGCTACAACGGAAAGAAAAAAAATCGAGATCTATTATCCCCAATCCTTCAACACGTCTTCAAAAACAATTCCGCAACAACGGACACCAATGCAAAAAAAAAAAAAAAAAAAAATAGAAGAGCTAAGTGGAATTATTTCAACATGATGTGATCAAATTTCATCACTTGAAGCCACTGTTCGGGAACTGAGGAGCCAGAAAACGGGACAATCCGAACCAGCATCTTCCTCAAAACGGGTCAGTTGAGATGCCTGCACCCAAACAAACACACAGAAAATGTACTGTTCTTATGCCGATGCTCTTAAGCAAAACTCGCCCAAGCAGGAAAAACCAAAATAAATTTCAACAAAAGTATTTTCCTACAAAAAGAAATTAGATTCAAAAGAAGAGCCTGAGAAAAAAGAAACACGTCACACAGGCAACTCAAAATGACATCACTAAAGCAAATGACATGAAGCCTTCTGCTCACCAAGAATGTCCACAGCATACCAAAAGGCCTAAACAACACCAAGATCTACCTGTGTGTGTCATTCTTCACGTTTCTGTGATGAACAGCGTGGACGGAAGAAGACTAGGCCGTTCATACGGCATTACGGCCTTCACGAAGTGTTACTCAACCAATAAGATCGAGAACACTGTGCACTCCACATGTTCCAGACTGAGCCAGCCCCCAGATGCCATCTTGATTCACTGCGGAATCAACGATCTGAAGTTGAAAGAAGCACCTAGTGTTCGTCAGTCCCTCTTGGCTAGTGTTAAAAACATCACTGAAGACTTCCCTAAAACAAAAATACTCGTCAGCAAAGCAGCACCAACTGCAGATGCTTATCTCGAAATCAAAAGGAACCTATTCAATGCTATGATCTCTGTAGACCTGTATGAGAATCCACAGATATCTATCGTGCCTCACGACAACCTGAGGACCAGTGTTTGCCTCAAACATCGGCAGGCACGTTCCGTTCTGGGAACTACCGAGAAGACCGACCAGACGACGACATGTACTACCTGAACAGAAACAGCCACCTTCTTTCTGCCACAGGGGACACCAGGCGGGAAATATCAACTCATTGCGGAACCGTTTCGAACACTTGCATAACTACTGCTGATATATATATATAATATATATATATAATATATATAGATCTATATATATATATATATATAATATATATATATATATATATATATATATATATATATATATATATATAAACACATATATATAAACATATATTATATATATATATATGTATGTATGTATGTATGTTTATATATATATATATGTGTTTCTATTTTTCAATCAAGCCTGAATAAATTGAATAAACTGTTTTTCAGTATATTAGCGTGTCAGTGCTAAAGTCTTAACAAAGCAAATCCGTTACATTTGAGGACGCATGTTTTATTATTGCTTTGGACACACTTTCCTCCCCCCCCCTCCCCCTTCTCCCCCTGTGTAAATGTGTTTTGGTATATCAGTGGTCCAGGTGGTAACGCGCCTTGCCTAGAAAGCAAAAAGTCTGGGTCGGAGTGTGCGGTGGTTCGTACCCCGTCTGGGCCCAAAACTTTTCCCTCATCCATTAGACCCTGAGTGGTGGTCTGGCCGCTAGTCTTTCGGATGAGACGATAAACCGAGGTCCCGTGTGTTACCCATCATTATTTAGCGCACGCAAAAGAACCCATGGAAACAAGGAGGTTGACCCTGGCAACATTCTGTAGAAAAAAGCCACTCTGATAGGGAAACAAGTACACTTGCATGCAGGAAAAAGAAAATAAAAAAGGTAGGCCTGCACTTGTGGCGACGCTCTCTCCCCGGGGAGATCAGCCCGAAAATTCATGCAGAGAAATCTGCTGTGACATAAAGTGGTACAAATACAAAATACAAAATATATATTGTTATAAGTGTTATATCAGCCTTTTCGTTTCTTGAGATCTATTTTCCGTAGCAAAAAACGACTTTTAAACCTTCCACCATCAAACTTATGCAATGGAACGCTAGATCTATTTCTGACTCCACTCTCCCCAAAAGTCCTTCGGATGAGACTTTAAACCGAGGCCCCGTGTACGAACACACGCAGAACATCTTGCGCACACGTTAAATCCTGTTCCGTTATTCGTAAGAGTAGGCCATCGTGTGTCGGTGGGAACAGATGACAATATTTACAAAACTGCATACACACGGGGACCGGATGAAAAAAGCACATGATTGCTTATTCTGTTATCCTCGATATAAAAGAATAAATACATAAATAAATAAATAAATAAATGTCTCTTCTAACCTGCCCTATCTAGTTCAGCATCTTGCTAAGAATAACCAATTTCTGATATTACGATCTCTTAATGTAAACAGATCTAAGTTACCAATATTGCCAGGCTACTACTATCCACCCACATGTTAACAAACAGGTCAAGTTACAAAAGTTAATGTGGCAGTTTATATACAAATAGGAATAGAATATAGCCCAGTTCTTTATTTCTTTTATACCACTTTATGTCACAGCAGATTTCTCTGCGTGAAATTCGGGCTGCTCTCCCCGGGGAGAGCGCGTCGCCACAAGTGCAGCGCCTACCCATTATTTTTTTCCTCCTCAGGGATGGTGTCTAAACACGACACCTGTGTGCATGCTGGTTTTTTTTTAATATAAATAATTTTGTCATTCGCTCCTACCGGCACACGATGGCCTGCTCTTCCGAAAGGCGGAACGGGATTTTAACGTGTGCGCAAGATGTTTTACGTGCGTTCGCACATGGGACCTCGGTTTATAGTCTCATCAGAATGACTTTGACATTCAGTTCGATTTTTTCGTCAAACTGGGAAGAAAGGGCGAGCTGGGTACGAACCCAGAAACTTGGGTTTACATATTGGCAGGCGAACGTCTTAACCATCCTGCCACCGTCCTTCCCCTGCGTGTTCCATCCCCAGCCCCCTGTCATTTACCAGATCTACTCACATGTACTGTGAGAGTTAAAGTTAACGATCATTTCATTTTGCTGTGGTTTCAGTCTTCCTGCCTAAAGGCCCACACGACTTTCATACAGAATGGATCCACAATCTTCCAGAAACTAAGGACAAATGGTTAATTGCTGGGGATTTCAATGCCCACTCTCCCTTTGGGGACAATGGCTGCACCTTGGCTAGTCATTAGAACCGTTTTGTTGAAAACATTGTTGACTCACAATTTTACCTGCTCAAGGATGGTAGCATAACACGCATCCCCGATATTTCCACTCACAGGGCTTCAGCTATTGATCTCTCTTTGATACCACCTTCTTTAGCGCCAGAATGTGAATGGAACACACATGATAAATATCTTGGTAGTGACCACATACCCATCATTATCACATTTAACCAGAATCTTATTCATTAGCTATTCACCATTAATGACATGGGTCATGAGAGGTCATTAGCTATTCACCTTTAATTAATGACATGGGTCATGAGAGGTCATTAGCTATTCTCCTTTAATTAATGACATGGGTCATGAGAGGTCATTAGCTATTCTTTAATTAATGACATGGTTCATGAGAGGTCATTAGCTATTCTTTAATTAATGACATGGGTCATGAGAGGTCATTAGCTATTCTCCTTTAATTAATGACATGGGTCACGGGAGGTCATTAGCTATTCTCCTTTAATGACATGGGTCATGAGAGGTCATTAGCTATTCACCTTTAATTAATGACATGGTTCACGAGAGGTCATTAGCTATTCACCTTTAATTAATGACATGGTTCACGAGAGGTCATTAGCTATTCACCTTTAATTAATGACATGGTTCACGAGAGGTCATTAGCTATTCACCTTTAATTAATGACATGGTTCACGAGAGGTCATTAGCTATTCACCTTTAATTAATGACATGGTTCACGAGAGGTCATTAGCTATTCACCTTTAATTAATGACATGGGTCATGAGGGTCATTAGCTATTCTCCTTTAATGACATGGTTCATGAGAGGTCATTAGCTATTCACCTTTAATTAATGACATGGGTCATGAGAGGTCATTAGCTATTCACCTTTAATTAATGACATGGTTCATGAGAGGTCATTGGCTAGTATTAATTATAAGCTCCATCACTCTCACAAACATGCTGACCATCAGTATTGTCTTTACTTCAGAGAAAAATTAACACAGTAGATTTTTGCAATGGATTTCATGAACCCTAAAAGTTTGGGGGGTTATGCTGTCTGTTTTTCCAACCTTAAATAGTTTTAAGATAAGCACATCATCCATGAGGATGGGGGGGGGGGGGGGGGGAGGCTGTCAGTATGAATAGCATCCCCACCTTCTGGAAATTCTGTCCTATAAATTCCCTCTCTTCTATCTTTCTCTTTCTTTCTGCCTTGTTCTTTGTCTTCCTGTCACCTCCTTCCTGTTTCTTTTCTGTCTTCTTGGTCCATTGTCCTGCCTTTTTCCCCAGAAAGACTTAAAAGATACGATTCTCTCCCCCACACTGAAGTTGGCTGCACAGGTCCAGACTTGTACGGTGCTTTACAGCAGCGCCAGGCATCACTGCTCCCAGACAGCTGTGGCTGCTGTCTGACTGAGCCTTTGCTGGAGAAGAGGATGGGCAGAGGACTTTCTAAACTGTAGGAGCTAAAAAAATGTTTTCATTGTACATGAACACAGAATGAACAGAGGACTTTCTAAACTGTAGGAGCTAAAAAAAATGTTTTCATTGTACATGAACACAGAATGAACAGAGGACTTTCTAAACTGTAGGAGCTAAAAAAAAATGTTTTCATTGTACATGAACACAGAATGAACAGAGGACTTTCTAAACTGTAGGAGCTAAAAAAATGTTTTCATTGTACATGAACACAGAATGAACAGAGGACTTTTTAAAAAGCTGGGTAACACGAAAACAGAGTGTTCACAATTCTAGAAATTACTATGAACAGAGAAATTTCGGAAA
>JASPKP010003678.1:0-5000 GCA_030674155.1 Stramonita haemastoma
GAACTAAAATCTGTGTAAACGTCCGCTGTGACTGGCAGCAAAAGCCCACATCTCAGTGCAGTTGTGGGTGAAGTTAGTGCTCACTGTGAAAAAAATTTGCCTGGGCATTGTTGGACCCTGTGGCCTCATACACTTCATGCCACCGAAGCACATCTAATAGCCAAAAGCTGCTTTCCCCCTTTTGCAGAGTGTGGGGCTACTGTTTAAACTAAAAGAGTCCTAGGTATCTATCTATCTCTCTACCTCCTCTCTCCTCTCTCTCTCTCCTCTCTCTCTCTCTCTCTCTCTCTCTCTCTCTCTCTCTCTCTCTCTCCCTCTGTCTGTCTCTCTGTGTCTGTCTCTCTCTCTCTCTCTCTCCTCTGTGTCTGTCCTCTCTCTCTCTCTCTCTCTGTCTGTCTCTCTGTGTCTCTCTCTCTGTCTCTCTCTGTCTCTCTCTGTCTCCTCTCTGTCTCTCTCTGTCTCTCTCTGTCTCTCTCTTTCTCTCTCTCTCTCTCTGTCTCTCTCTGTCTCTCTCTGTGTCTCTCTGTGTCTCTCTGTGTCTCTCTGTCTCTCTCTCTCTGTCTCTCTGTCTCTCTCTGTCTCTCTCTGTCTCTCTCTCTGTCTCTCTGTCTCTCTCTGTCTCTCTCTGTCTCTCTCTCTGTCTCTCTCTGTCTCTCTCTGTCTCTCTCTGTCTCTCTCTGTCTGTCTCTCTCTGTCTCTCTCTGTCTCTCTCTGTCTCTCTCTCTTCTCTCTCTCTCTCTCTCTCTCTCTCTCTCTCTCTCTCTCTGTCCCCCATCGCAACTGTATATCAAGGTCTGTTTGTTCTGATTGGCAGAAAGAGTTCCGTAGCTGGAAGGAACACACCGCTCCTCTGGGATGGGGTGGAGGGGAGGGGGGGCTGTTCTGGTGTACTTTGCAGTATGCGTTTGCACTCTGGATGGGTTGATGTTATTTCAAACTTATGGCCACTGGGGGCAACAAAACTGAAAAGTCAGTTTGAGGTGGTGGTGGGTGGTGGGGGGGGGGGGGGGGGGGGGGGGGGGGGGTTCCCATGTCTTCAGTTTCCTGATTACAACGTCCACCCCTCTCCTCCCCCTCCTTCCCCTCCCCTCCCTTTCTACCCTTCAAGTATTGTATCACTGATCATGCCATAAACATGACTTCTTTCCAAACCTCCAACAAGGAACAAAGCGGGCTTTTGAACTCGTGATTGATATAATTATATTGACCCCCTTCCCTTAAAAGTTAAGGTGTCCCGAATTTCACGCAGAGAGATCTGCTGTGACATAAAGTGGTATAAAATAAAATAAAATAAAATAAAATAAAATAATAAAATAATTGATAGAAGATTTTTGCAGGGACCAATGGTTTGCTGGATTCTGTTACGCACCTCTTCGTTGTTTATGTGGTCTCTGTAGGAGATGCCAAGGAGTCTCCGGAAGCATCATGTAGGCTACTGCTTGATTTTTTTTAAAGCATCAATTCTTATCTTTAAACCATGGGAAGAAGAATGGTCAGTTCTGGTTGTCATCAAAGTCCACAGAGTGGAGGGATATCAGTGCAGTGTTGGTGTTCACCCTAATATGTTGCTTTTCTATTTTAATTTCTATTTATACCACTTTATGTCACAGCAGTTTTTCTTTGCGTGAAATTCGGGCTGCTCTCAACGGGGAAAAGCGCGTCACCACAAGTGCAGCGCAACTCATTATTTTATCTTTTTTTTTTCTTTTTCTTGTCTGCAGATGTATTTGTTTTCCCTATCAGAGTGGCTTTTTCTACAGTAATTTTGCCAGGGACAACCTTCTTGTTGCCGTGGGTTCTTTTACGTGCTCTAAATAATGATGTGTAACACACAGGACCTCGGTTTATCGTCCCATCCGGAAGACTAGCACCCATACCACCACTCATGGTCTAGTGGATTTGCGGGGGAGGGGGGGGTGTTGGGCCCAAACGGGGTTCGAACCACGGCACACATCTAACCCGGACTTTTTGCTTTCTAGGCAGCGCGTTACCTCTAGACCATCGATAGACCGGGCAGGCTTTATTGGATTCCTGTGTGTCTCAGAAATGTGTCAATACGTGTCCAAAATAGGTGACGTTCTACTAAAAAAAAAAAAAAAAAAAAATTAAGTGAAACTACTCTGTGTTAAACAGCAACAACAACAAAATAGTCTTCAGAAACGAATGCATAATATATTTGTCTAAGTCCAGTGCAGCTGTGGCTACAAAAACCTTACCTTGGCCAAAATGGACTCCCGCTGTTTTTTTTACTTCTTTCGCTCCGTGAAACCTTGTGTGGCTTAGTGCAGTTTGGCTAGACTTTTTTTTTTTTTGCCTTTTTCTTTTTACATTGCTTTAGAGTGTATGCTTAAGAAAATGGGCCAAAAACATAATATTATGAGTTAATCATGGCTATCTCTGTTGAAGAAACATTGCTTGAGTGTTTATGGCGGAAAGTACAGAGGGCGTGTTCATTAGCGAGGCGGTCTGGGAGGATGAGGGGAAGAAGGAGGACTGTATGTATGCATGCATGCATGCACTAAGTCATTGATTTCTTCATCTACCCTAAGCTGGAAACACCGGTTGGGACAGAGGTCGCTACATAGATGATGCCTGCACCCATGGTTTTAGACACAGGGATTTCAGACTTTTACTGTGCATACAGTACATTACAATACAATACAATACAGTACGGTACAATACAATACAATACAGTACAATACAATACAATACAATACAATACAATGCAATACAGTACAGCACAATACAATAAAGTACAATTCAATACAACACAATACAACACAATATAATAAATACAATACAACACATTACAATACAACACAATACAGTACAATACAGTACCTTACCTTAACCTTAATTCTCTCCGTGCCAGAAGGCACATAAGGCTTGGACATCATTTCTCCACTGGTTTCGATCTGTAGCTGCGCTGCGTGCTGCGCTCCAAGAGCTCCATCCAGCACATTCCGCTCCACCTCCACCATTCTTCGCCAGGTTGTCTTTGGGCGGCCTCTCTTCCTTCTTCCCTCTGTTGTCCATCCGAGGGCCACAGCACAGTCATTCTTCTGATCTTTTCTTAGGACATGGCCAATCCAATTCCATCTCTTTCTTCTTATTTCTGTACTTATCTTCCCTGCCCCTGCCATCTGAAGGGTTGCCTTGTTGGAGATGTGCTGTTGCCATCTAATCTTAAGAATCTTCCGTAGGCATTTGGTTTGGAAGGTGTCCAGTTTTTCTTCTTCTCCTTTTGTGAGCTTCCAGGTTTCACATCCATACAGAAGTACTGAGAGTACCAAGCTCTTGAAGAGGGAGGTTTTGGTTTTGCTGCCGATGTCTCCAGCTTTCCAGATGTTAGACAGGCGTTTGAACTGGGTGTTCGCCAAGGCTATCCTTCTTTTGACATCTGCTGTTCCTCCTCCATCCTTTGTCACGTTGGCCCCTAGATAGGTGAAGCTGTCCACCTCTTCGACATCGTTCCCCCTGACTTTCAGCTTCTCCTTGCTCTTGCTGTTGGCTTTTATCGCTTTGCATTTCTTGTCGTTCATCCTCAGGCCTACTTTAGCAGCATTGTCCTCGAGCTTGGCTGTTTTCTGCTGTAGATGGTTCATGGCCGATGATAAAAGGGCTAGGTCATCTGCAAAGTCGAGGTCTTCTAGCATTGTAGTGAAATTCCACCTGATCCCTGTTCTTTCGCCTTCTGTCGTCTTCTTCATGACCCAGTCAATCACCAACAGGAAAAGGAATCCAGACATGCAGCACCCCTGTTTCACTCCAGTAATCACCGGAAACCAGTCTGTTGTTTCATTTTCATCTATGACAGCGCACTGAAAGTCCTCATAGAGGGACTTAACCATCCTGATCAATTTCCCAGGGATTCCATACTGGCGCATGATGATCCAAAGACTGTTTCTGTGTATGGAGTCGAAGGCCTTTTCAAAATCTACAAAGTGGATGTACATTGTTGCATTCCATTCGTTGACTTGTTCTAAGATGTTCCTGATGATGAATATCTGTTCTGTGGTTCTTCTCCCTTTCCTAAAGCCGGCTTGTTCCTTTCTTAGTGATGGATCCACTCCTGCTTGTATCCTGCTGACCAGGATCCTGCTCAGCACCTTGCTGGCCAGTGGCAGTAGTGTGACTCCCCTCCAGTTTCCACAGTCTTGGAGATTGCCTTTCTTTGGTATCTTGCAGATGAGTCCTTTTGTCCATTGCGTGGGAACAGTTTCTTTCTCCCATATGACGTCAAATATTCTTTTCAGTTCTTTGCTGGTATTCTCTGGGTCCGCTTTCAGCATCTCTGCTGTAACTTGGTCTATTCCCGGTGCTTTTTCCATTGTTGAGGGTGCATAGTGCATTTCTTATCTCTTGCAGTGTAGGGGTTTCTATTGAAATATCTAGTTCTTCTCTCTCCTCGTCGTCGTCTTGTGGTGGGTCATCTGGTGTATCCCTGTTGAGTACCTCCTGAAAGTGTTCCTTCCACCTTTCTAGTCTGGCCTCCTTACTCTTCAGCAGGTCTCCATTCTTGTTCTTCACTGCTGCCGCTTGTCTTGTACCTTGTCCTGTCAGCTGTTTCACTATGTTGTAAACTTCTTTCTGTTGTCCATTCTCCGCCGCAGCCTGTGCTCTCTGTGCTTTCTCTGCTATCCATTTTCTCTTGTCTTCTCTTGCGCTCCATTTCACTTCCTTGTCCTTTTCTTTGTACCTTTCCTTCATCCTGCTCCGAATCCTTTCTGACCGGACGCTATTTATCTTGGTTTTGATTTCCTTCCTCTCGTCTATCATCTTCCATGTGTTGTCACTGATCCATGGTTTGCTTTTTCCTTTTCTGAATCCAAGTACTTCCTCTGCAGCATTGACATAAGCACTGCTCTGCTGCTCCCATATCGTCTCTATGTCTTCACTCTCTGTCCTGTTTTCCTCCAGCTTGTTCTTCACTGCCTCACAGTATCTTTTCTTTGCTTCTTCGTCCTTCAGTCTATCCACGTTTATCTTTGGTTTCACCC
>JASPKP010003678.1:15000-19290 GCA_030674155.1 Stramonita haemastoma
TGTATTAATTAATTCACGAATTAAACATGAAGGCCAATTACCACTGTCCGACAGGCGTCAAAATTGCAAGTGTGTTTGCGACTTTGTTCTGAGTTAGGGTGGGGTTGCACTTAGGGTTTTATCTTATGTATTCATACTTGCAGGTTTTCCATTTATTAAAGCTTGACATTAGCGTTGTTATCCAAACAAACCCTGTGGAAGTTAGCAAAAAAAGTTTTGATTTTCTTTTATGTATTCATCTTGTGGGTTTTTTCATTTATTAAAGCTTTTGACATTGCATTAGACTATTATCCCAACAGCCTTGTGGAAGTTATGCATAAAAAATTTGATTCTAAAAACTTTAAGACCTAAATCTTTGTGTATATGTTAAAAAAAATCTCACTTTCAGGAAAGTGGATGGGTATATGAAGCCATGGGAACAGATGACAAAATTAACAAAACCCGCAGCAGCAGACGGGACTGGATGTAAAAAAAAAACACCCCACACAAGTGCTTCTTTCAATATTCTCAAAATAACAGAAATTTGTAAAAAATTATCAAAAGCCCCTGCCACCCAACCTTTCTTTCTTTCTTTTTTTTTTCTTTCTTTCTTTTTTTTTTTTTTTCTTTCTTTTTTTTTTTTTTTTTTTTTTTTTTTTTTTTTTTACTGCTGTATAGCAAGTCCAACAAACCATTTGGTCCTTTAGAAAATCTCTATCAATCGTAAAGAAGCGTAAACTTAAAATGGACGGGCATGTCTAAAATCCAAAAGACTTGCAAAAAAAATACTGCAAGGCACTGTCCAAAGGAAGAAAAAGAGGCAGGCCAAGGAATGATGGGAGGCAACATCAGCGAATGGACAGGCCTAGAACTCGACACAATTTTGAGAAAGGCGAACAGAGAGAAGAATGGAGGGAACGGTTTCAAGTCTTCAGGGGTGTCCCCCACGGTCGCCAGACAAAAAATAGATAGATAATAGATAATAGATAGATAGATGTAGATAATAATAGATGATAGATAGATAGATAGGATAGATAATAGATTAGAAGATATAGAAGAGAGAGAGAGATAGGTAGGAGGTAGTAGGTAGGTAGGTAGATAGTAGAAATAATATAATAGATAGATAGATAGAAGATAGATGAAGATAGATAGAAAAGATAGATAGAAGAAATAGATAGATAAGCAGAGCAGAGCAAGCAGACAGAGATCTAAACAATCCCCGGACTGGGCACCTCACCTGTCTCACCTGTCTCACCTTTCACCTGTCTCACCTGTCGGCATCACCCTGTTAGGTGTTACCCACCACCCCCAATGACACCCACACAATCCTATGGTCTATGGGGATCGGTGTCAGAGGTAACCGCCGCAAAAACGAAAAAGCCGGGTCGGAAGTGTAAGTGGTTCGAATCCTGTTTGGGCCAGAAACTTTCCCCCACATCTATTAGACCGAGTGGTGGTGGGGCCCGGGTGCTATTCTTTCGGATGAGACGATAAACCGAGGTCCGTGGTTACACATCATTATTTGCGCACGTAAAAGAACTCACGGGAACAAAAGGTTGTCCTGGCAAAATTCTGTAAAAAAAGCCCTCTGAAAAGGGAAAGAAATACAGTTCATACAGGAAAAAAAAAGGGGGTGCTGCACTTATGGCGACGCGCTCCCTGGGGAGAGCACCCGAATTTCACGCAGAAAATCGCTTTATTGAGGAAAAAGTTAAGGGAAAAAAAGTGCAGGTACCCAACTTCTCAATATTTTAAAATGACTTTATCAAAGATTCAATAAAAAATTTAAAAAAAAATGGAAATGAAAATAAAATTCTAGGGAATAAGTCTTTCAGTGCTAGGCATTTTTGAGTAGAACCATGCCTTTGGCCGACCTACCGAGTTTCGGCTCCTGGAGAGCCCTCACGAGGTCCTCAGAGAAATCCGTGACATAAAGTGGATAAAATATATATAATTTAATTAAGAGCCCAATCTCATGAAGACCAAACCCTACGTTTACAACCGTAACGATGTCAAAGAAAAAATTGTAATGTATGTGGCGTTGTATGGTGGGCCGGTGGCGGCGCAGTGTATGTTTTTATTTAGTGAGTGTAGTGAAGTGGTGTAGTGTAGTGTTTAAGTGTAGTGTGTGTAGGAGGTAGGAGTGTATGTAGTTTGGGGTTTTTTTGGGGTGGTGGGGTGTGGGTGGTGGGTGTGGGTGGGTGGTTGTATGTTGTGTATGTAGTATGGTGGGTGTGGTTATTGTGGTGTATTGTGGTGTATTGTGTGATTTGGGGGTATTGTGGTGTGGGGGTGGTGTGGTGTGGTGTGTGTATGTAGTGTTGTGGGGTGGTGTGGTTGTTTTAATGTAGTAGTGTGGATAGTGTAGTGTAGTGTAGTGTAGTGTAGGAGTGGTGTAGTGGGGTGCGGTGCGTGCGGTGCGGTGCGGTGCGGTGCGGTGCGGGCGGGGGGCGGTGCGGTGCGGTGCGTGCAGTTGTGTAGTGTAGTGAAGTGTGTGTATGAGTTAGTGTATGTAAGTGTTGATGTAGTGTAGGTAGTGTAGTGTATGTAGTTAAGTATTTAGTGTATGAACAAGACGAAAACAAATCACTTTAGTCCACAATTTAAGAAAAAAGGAGAGGATGGAAAAAAAAACCCACCTAAAAAACATACAATCTAAAGCTTACCAAAGTTAAAACAAAGATTCGAACCCCCATACACCAAACAAGAAGCCCTCTCGCGTCACGTCGTTCGGGGCCTCCTGGCGGAAAAATAATCAAAAGTACAGTAATATAACAGCAAAAATAAAAGTTAGTGTTTTTTTTTTTAATAAAAAAAGGAAAACACATCCACCAATTTAACCCCAAAAAAGAGAAGAAAAACTCTCTCCAAACTTTAAAACACTACAGGCAAACTTAATCACAATTACATTCAACACCCCCCCCCCAACCCCCACCCCTTTTCCTCAAATTACAGTCCAAAATAAGTAAAAGTAAGAATGTGGAACAGCAAAAAAAGAGGAAAAAAACCCCCAACAATTCACCAAATTTCCCCCCCCCCCCCCCTCTCTCTCTCTCTCCCCCTCCAAAACTTTAAAACACTTTAGGTAACTCCACACCAAAATTACTACAACCCCCCCCCCGCCCCCCACCCTCTTTCAACCCCACACCCCATCCATCCCTCTACCACCCCCCCCCCCCCACACCCCAACTCTGCCCCCCCCCCCCACCACCTTCTGCCTAAAGGGGCCCCACAGGGGTAATACAAAAGCAGCCTTCTTATGAATAAAAAATTTAAAAAAAAGCTCCCCCCCCCCCCCCCAAAAAAAGCCTTACCATTCTGACAGGGCCAGGCAGGCAGAGCCCGAACAAGGCAAGTTTTTCCTCCAGCCTACTTTGAAGGGGGAATGGCCCTGCACTTGCCGTTTTAATTTTTCAGTCGTCAACCCCGTTGGGGGTACAGTCAGCTGGAACAGTTGGCACCTTGGTTTTTAGGAGTCTGTTTTCTGTCGTCTGCGTCTGTCTGTCTGTCTGCTGTAGTCTCTGTTGTGTGTCTGTGTGTGTGCTGTCTGCGTCTTGCGCCGTGTGTCTGTCTGTGTGTCTGTCTGTGTGTCGTCGTGTGTCTGTGTGTCTGTGTGTCTTGGTGTCTGTCGTCTGTTTTCTCTCTCTTTCTCTCATCTCTCTCTCCTCCTCTCTCTCTTTTCTCTCCCCCTCTCTCTTCTTCTCTCTTCTCTTCTCTCTCTCTCTCTTTTTTTTATGTGGCGATACAATCTTAAGTTGTTGACTTTTTAAAAAAATGTTTTGTTTGTTTGTCGTTTTGTTTTTTTTGTTAGCTTTTTTTCTTAAAATTGTTTTAAAGAAAAAAAGATATGTGAACAGTCTTTGATATATAAATATTATAATATATTTATAGATATATATATTATTTATATATATATATATAATATATATAATATTTGGGGGGGGGGGTTGCTCTCTCTGCTGTTTTCTGTATTTTTTCTTTCTCTATTTTAATCTATTTGATTTACTTAAGATGATCAATGCATCTGCCTTGACATTAAGGTTTGAGTCATTGAGATTGCGTGTTTGTTGAATACTATTTACTCTTTTTAAAAAAATAATTATTTAATGACCTAGTGGGGAAGGTGTTCTTAAATGCATACCATATTTTTTTTAAAAATCAACTGTTTTTGGTGATTGTGTGTGGTTTTTTTTTTTAAATACATAGTCCCTAATCAGGGCAAGGAGGATGGAAAAAAAGTACATACTTACTCTGTAACCATTAAAAAATAAAGTTACTCACTCATTCATTTATTATTCATTCATTTTTCTC